>PVIJ01004326.1:0-119630 GCA_004024925.1 Scalopus aquaticus
TTGTCTTTTACTTCCTTTGCTTTGAGGGATGTGTCTTTCAAGATTTTGCTGAGATGTATGTCATGTAGAGTTTTGCCTATATTTTCTTCTATACATTTTATGGTTTCTGGTCTTACATCCAGGTCTTTTATCCATTTTGAGTTGACTTTTGTGCAGGGTGTGAGGTAGTAGTCTAGATTCATTTTTTTGCATGTGGCTGACTGACTTTTTTTCTTAAGGATTATATCATTAACATTAGGCCAAGTGAGTACCCAAACACCTAGCTCATTCTTTTTAATAGATGCATAATATTCAGAAGCATACATGTGACATACAGTTATGGAGTGGTTAGATCTTATCAGTTAATGACCCAGGACTCTGCACTTTAAAACAATGCCTTAACAAACATTCTTTTATATGTGGGTGTGTGCACACACATACATATATCCATAAGTTTTAGCGCTTTTTTATATAAGGTTTTGAAATGTGGGATTTATGGTTTTCCATTCTTAAAGTTTTGCTAGATACTCCCAAAGATTTATAATGATCTGAAAAATAGTGAACCAATTTCTCCATACTCTCAGATATTATTATGTTTTTAATTTTTGCCACGCTGATGAATGAAAATGATAAATCTCATTGTTTTAATTAGCACTTTTTAGACAGCTGAACCTACCCATCTTATGTTTTTGAACATTGCATTTTCTCGTCTTTGAATTTCCTGTTTATATTATCCTTCATTTTATACTGGGTTGTTTGTCATTTTCTTTTTTTGGATGAAAATTGTTTGTTATTGTCTGATCAATTTTTAGGAGTTCTTTGCATATAAAGGATAAAGAATTTTCATGGACATGCTGCATGTATTTTGTTGGAGTCTTGATTTTCCTTTAGTTATATTAAATCACATTTTCTTATAATTTGATCATAACTGTTATATTTCACTTTTGTTTAAAAGTATCCATACCATGTTTATATACTTTATAGACATAAAATTTTACATAAATAAATACACATTTGTAAATTAGTTTCAAATTTATTTATGTTAACAGCATTGCTGAGGTTTATTTCACATACTATGAAGTTTACCAATTTAAAGTATACAGTTCAATGATATTTATGTTAGTATACTTACAAAGTTATGTGACCATCACCACCATATTCTAATTTTTTTATATTTTGGCCATCCTAAAAAGAAAACTTGTACTCATTAGCAGTCACTAGTCACCTTCCCCATCACAACTTTAGACAACAACTAATCTATTGTCTGTATCTATAGATTTGCCTATTCTAGATACTTTGTGTAAATGGAATCCCATGATATGTACTCTTTTGTAACTAACTTCTTTTACTCAGCACAATATTTTTGAGGTTTATTCATGTTGTAATGTATATCAGTACTTCATTCGTTTTTATGGCTGAGTAATATTCCATTGTATGGATATACCATATTTCGTTTATCAGATCATCATCTCATGGAAATTTGAGTGGTTTCCACTTTTTGGCTATGTGAATAATGCTGTTTTGAACATTGGGGGACAACGTTTTGTACGTTTTCTTTTCTCTTCGGTATATACCTGAGAGTGGAATTGCTGGGTTATATAATAACTGTATATTTAACATTTTGAGGCGGTTGCAAGTTCATTTCATAAGAGACTGCGTAATTTTACATTCCAACAAACAGTGTATGAAGATTCCAATTTCTACACATCCTTGCCAACCCTTGTTATGATCTGTGTTTCTGATTATAGCTGTTTTAGTGGATATGAGGTAGAATTGCATTGTAGTCTTGATTTGCATTTCCCTAATGACAAATGTTAGTAAGGATATTTTCATGTGTTTATTGGGCTTTTGTGTATCTTCTTTGAAGAAATATCTGCTTCAGCTCCTTTCTCCATTTTTAATTGAATTATTGTTCTTTGAATTATTGCATTCTAAGAGTTCTTTATATAACCTATCTCATGACACTTATTAGATAAATGATTCTCAGATAATCTCTCTCATTCTGTGGAATGTATTTCCTCTTTCTTGATGGTATAATTTACAGCATAAAAGTTTTTAAGTATTCCAATCCATGAACATGGAATATTGTTCTGTTTATGTAGGTATTTAATTTCCTTAACCAATGTTTTGTGCTTTTTAGTGTACAAGTCTTGAGCTTCTTTTGTTAAATTCATTTGTAAGTATTTTACTCTTTATGATGCTGTAGCAAGTGGAATTGTTTTATTATATTTTTGGATTGTTCATTTGTAGTGTGTAGAGATAAAATTTACGTATATTGGTATATTGTCCAACTTTAATGAATGTGTTTATTCTAATAGTTTTTTTAGTGGATTCCTTGGGATTTCCTATACGCAGGATAATATTATCTATGAATGGAAATAGTTTTACTTCTTCCTTTCTGATATGGCTGACATTTATTTCTTTCTCTTACTTAATTGCCCTAGCTTGAACCTCCAGACCAATGTTGAAAGAAATGGTGAGAGTATATATCCTTGTCTTGTTTCTGATCTTAAGAGGGGCACATTTAATCTTTCACCATTGAGTATATATTATTAATATATACTAATACATACTAATCAATATAATTATTAATATATACTAATATATATATTAGTATATATATGACATATATATGACACTAATATGAGTATATATTAGTGTTTTTTGTTGTTGTTGCTGTCCCTTACCAGGTTGAGGAAGCTTCCTGCTGTGCCTAGTTTGTTGAGTGTTTTTATCACAAGTATTAGATTTTGTCAAATCCTTTTCTGCATCTATTGTGATGATAATATGGCTTTGTCTTTCATTCTATTACCATGGTATATTGATTGATTTCAGATTTTAAAGTAACCGTGCATTCCTGGGATAAACCCCACTTCCTCATGGTGTGTAATCCTTATATGTTGCTGGATGCAGTTTGCTAGTATTTTGTTAAGAATTTTCCATCTATATTCATTGGAGATATTGGTCTGTAATTTTCTTGTGTGATCTTTGGTTTTGATATCAGGATAATACTGGCTTATATAATTAGATGGGTAGTGTTCCCACTGCATCCCATTTTTGGAGAGTCTGAATGATTGATATTAATTATTTTTTAAATGTTTGGTAGAATTTACCAGTGAGACTAGAATTTTCTTTGTGAGAAGCTGTTTTAATACTTATTTAATCTTTTTATTTGTTATAGATATGTACAGTTTTTCTATTTCTTCTTAGTTTTGGTGGTTTGTGTCTTTATTGGAAATTGTCCATTTCATCTTAGTTATCTAATGTGTCAGTGTGCAGTTGTTCAGAGCTCTTGCTTTTTTTGTCTTGTTAATTTTCTCTTTCTTCTATTCTCTTTTAATTATTTCTCTTCTTTATTATTTCTATCTTTGTTTGATTTGGGCTTCGTTTGTTTTTTATTTCCTAGTTTTTTAAGGTAGCTATTATGCTATTGAGTTGAGATCTTTTTTTTCTTTTTCAGTTTAGGCATTTATAGCTAAGTAATTTCCTCTAAGTACTGCCTCAGTTGCATTTCAGGTTTTGGCATGTTGTGTTCTCATATTTATTCATCTTAAAGTATTTTCTAATTTCTCTTTTGATTTCTTCTTGACTCATTGGCTATCTAGGGTTATGTTGTTTAACTTCCTGTTTGTTATTTTCCCAATTTTCTTTCTGTTATTATCTCTAATTTATTTCCTTTATAGTCAAAAAACATATTTGGTATGATTTTTAATTTCTTTTATAGTCATAAAATATATTTGGCATGATATTAAACATTTTAACTCTATTATGCCCTGGCATAGGGTCTGTTGTGGAACACATTCCATATGAGCTTTAGAAGAGTGTATATTCTGCTGTTGTTGGGCAAAATATTTTATACATATGTTAAATAAATCTAGTTGTTTTGTAGTCCTGTTCAAGTCATTTATATCCTTTTTGATTTTCCACCGAGGAGTTCTATCCATTATTAAAAATAGAAATACTGACATTCCCAGCTATTATTGTTGAATTGTCTATTTCTCTTTTCAATTATGTCAGTTCTTGTTTCATGTAGTTTTCAACTTTGTTGTTAGGTAAATATATGTTTGCAATTCTTTTATCATTTTGATTGACTGTTCTATCATTATAAACTATCCTTCTTTTTCTCTAATAACAACTTTTGTCTCAAAGTCTATTTGGTCTAATCTTAGTATGGTCATTCTAGCTCTCTTATGGTTGCTGTTTACATGACATATCTTTTTTTACCCTGTTACTCTTTGTATCTTTGAGACTAATGTGTGTCTTCTATAGGCAACATATCTAGTCTCACAATCTCTACTTTTTGACTTGATCCTTTAATCCACTTACACATGATGTTATTATTGACATGATTGGATTCATGTCAGCCATTTTGTTTTTGGTGTGGTGCTATATGATACATGATTACTTTGTTTTTCTATTCCTCCTTTATTTTGAATTTATTTTCATAAATTGTCTGAGGTAGATGTTTTTCATCCAGATAATTAGCTAAGTAGGCTAGCACCATTTTAAAAACTCATCTTTTTCTACTGAATTGTAATACCTCCTTTGTCATATTTATTGTTTCCATATGTAATTTGCTATACTTATGAAATTTCTATTATGTTGTACTCATGTATCTGTCTTCTTATGTGTCAGTACCTGCTGTTTTGTTTCAGTAACCTTATGGTAAATTTCAATATCTGCTATAGAAACTCCTTGTTTATTTTCCTTTTTCAAAATTTTCCTGGATATTTTCAGACATTATTGTTCATGTGAATCTTTGAAATATAAAAAGAATCACTAGTTTATTGTTTAAATTTTCACAAAACATGCACATGCATATACACACTCACCATCTCCTAACACGCTATGTGTGAAGTTAGGTAATTTATTTAAAGTAAAAACTGGTAAGTGTTAACACATTAAAATAAAACAGAATAGAATGATTTATGAAACTTTTACTAATAATTGTTTTCTTAACATAGGGTGAATATTATGGAAAGTAGTGCCATCAAGATATTAAAAGAGAGAATGATTGCACGAAAAACTGACCTTGTTTATGCTTTCCAACTTCAAGACCGCAACAAATCAGGTAAGAAAATTATATAATGTATTTCTTAACATACCAGGTTACATGCTAATCAGTTTTCATTTTCTTTGATTCCTTAAGATTGCAGTTCTCTATTTTTACTAGCAAGGAATGATAGAGATAAAAATAAAATTAATCCATTGTATGTATAGAAAAAGGCATATTCCTCCTTTCCAGTAAGTTTCTTTCAAGTTAAAACAACAACAACCCTGAATTAGACTTCTATTCTGGTAATATTTTAGACTAGACACTCTGGCAGGCCCTCCTATTAACCGCTACATTCTAGAGGATGCAGAATTTTAGTGCATTTACCAGTCTCACAGTAAGTAAGGTAAATCTGTAGGCTGCCTCTCCTTTGCCTATGAAAAGCTATTGAAACCATTTGTGGGAGCTTGGAGCAGCAAGCAAGCAAGCAAACAAACTAACAAAAAAGGTTGTATTGTCCTGGGGCAAATGCTAATAGTATTTTAATAGTCAATTCTGAGACTAATCCTGAATAAGCAGAATTTGAGATTTCCGCATTAAGCCTGGACCCTCAAAGTAGCTAAAGTAGTGCTAGGTCTCTAGTGCCCCCAAATGCTAGCATACAGATGTAAATCCATCTTCATGGAAAAACATGTCTGATTTTGGCCACTAGACTACCCAGCGATTAAGGTCAACCAGCATGAGCTCACAACCAAACATCACCAAACAAACAAGGAGACAAGCTACTGTAAGTGAGTCAGCAGGAATGCCAAGCTACTGATTTAGTTCCCCAAAGGCGTCAGCTACTGGAATTAGCAAAAACAAAATAAAATTAACTAATAAATGTTTTAAAAAAAATAAAAGATGACATCATAAACATGCATTTGAAATGATTTGAAGAACCAAATAGATATAAAGATATACTTGTTAAAAAACCATAATTGGGTGGGTTAAAAAGATTAAACATTGCTTGAGAAAGAATTAGAAAGATTGAGAGTAAAATGAAGAGTTTTGGCACATACCCAATCAGGTTTTCAGGAGGAGAAAATGTAAGAGATATTTGACATGATAATGGCTGAAGCTTTTCTAGAACTGATGAAAGACTCAAATTCATAGGTAAAGAGGATCAGTGATTCTCAAACAAGATAAAATTAAATCCATATCTATACATACTTGCAATCCTACAGAGCACTAGTAATCTTAAGAACAAACAGAGAAAAAGTACATGTTGCTGCATCAAAAAAACAATTAGACTGATTTCAGACATCTCAACAGTTGCAGTAGAAATCAGAAGACAGTGAAGTCATATATACAAAATATTGAAAATAAAACTTACTGAAATATTGAAAGAAATATTGAAAAAATATATGAAAATGCTAATAAAAACCAAAGCTGAAACAGCTCTGTTAATATCAGAAAAAGCAGGCTTTAAGGAAATGTACATTACTAGAAATAAAACATATTACTTCACAATGTTAAAATATCCAATTTTCCAGTTAAATCCATTCTAAATGTGTATATACCTATTAATGTGTTTAATGCACCTAAATGTGTATGCACCTATTAATATAACCTCAAAAATGCATAAAACAAAACGAATAGAACAAGTATAAGTAGAAAAATCTACCATCGTGGCGGAAGATTTTGAAAGTCTTCTCTCAGGAACTGAAAGAATAAACAAATAAAAATAAGAGCAAACTTATTCCGCATCAACACTGCAAAACACACATTCAGGACAGATCATAAAGGGGAGCCGGAGGTAACCAGACTCAAAAACCCAGGCTGCTCCCTGGCTCCACCAAGGAGGCTGCATTTCTTTATCAAATTATCAGCTAATTATATGTACTTTTGTTGTTGCTAGGAAAACTTTCAATGAGCCAGTGGGCTTTTTCTATGGAGAATGTTTTGGGGCTGAACTTGCCTTGGAGGTCCCTAAGTTCACATCTGGTAAAAACAGACAAGGATGGAAATATTGACTACATGTCCAGCTTCCAGGATATCCGCATTATAAAACCTGTGAAAGAGGCAAGTAAAACATAGTCCCAGATAAAACTTGGCTGTAGTGAAACACCCTTTGGATAACCTATAAAGTAACCTAGACCTTTGAAGAGTTGGGAGTGAAATCATCTGGCCATTTTAGGAAAGGTGTGAGGGGACCTTGCAGGCACATTATAATCTGTTCAGGAGATGGCTAATTCCAAGGATAGACAAAGAGAAAAAATAAGAAAAAGCTTCTGCGAGCAAATCCATGTCAGATACATGATTCTTCTTTTAAATGCCATCCAGCAGCAGGGTGGATGTGGCATCTACTGTTTCATACAGCACAGCCTTTAAAATCCTCAGTGTATTCTCTGTGAAAGTGTGAGTATATAGACTTTCAGATATCATGTACTGTATGTTAAAATTTTTTAAATTTAGAATACCATATTAAAATGGGAATACCTCAGGGAGCGTTGTCAGACTCCCATTACTCATCAGCAGTTATTATAATATTGAGCTGAAAGTGAGCTGGTGGGAACTAGAACTGGGGTGATTGGGGAGATGAGAATTTAAGAGCAGAGCAAGTGCAGATGGGAGATGAAAATATCCACAGGAAGGAGGCTTTTGGCTTCACGTAAGAGGCACGTAAGAGGTTTACCTTAGTGACTAAGCTCACAGGCCTTGGCTTCAGCCAGCTGAGATTCTAATCCCATTTATCAGCTATGTGAACCTTGGAAAAGTTACTTTATCTCTCTGTTTTCTAATCTGTTAAGTGGATGTAGTAGTAGTTCTGCTCCTTGGGACTGGGCTTGAGGACTGAATGAAATAATCCACAGAAAGCTCTCAGTGCAGAGCCTGGCACACAGGTGTTACCAGTCAACGTGGGCTGTCATTATTCACTGCTTCCTGATTCATTTTGGCCCTGCCCCCTGCAGACACTTCAGAACACTGGAGTCTTGTATCTGATTAAAGAGGGTTGGGCCTTCAAGGAAGGCCTATGTTCTCAAATGTCTAGCTAGATTACATACATTGAATTGATGGTGATTTTTTGTGTTTATTCCATTTGTGAAAACGTTATTAATTCTATGTTTTAATGCTTAGAAAATCTGTATTTTAGGCCCACTCTACCCTAATTGAAGTTCTGTACAGATACCGAACTGACCTGCAAATCATCTATAATATCATTGACTCCGACCACTCAGGTAAATGAACTTGATTAGATCAGTAGCAGCAGAAAACAAAGCCTAGTCTGTTTCTCTGCAATCAGAACTCTATTTTCATCTATTGTATTCTTCATTCTTGATTCAGTTGTGGGGGGCAGTAAACTCATGTTTAATATTACTGTCATTTTAGTTTGGCCACATGCTGTGTATTCAGGATCATAAAATCCTATGTAGGTGTATGTATATCCATTAGTCAAACAGGAATAGCTCCTTTTATAAATCATCAGCACAGATGAAAATATAATTCACTATCCATTTAAACATCATCAGCATAGCAATAATAACCATTTGTAGAGTTCTGATTCTAGAATTGGGGACTGAGGGCTGTAGGTACTTATTTTCTGCTTAACTGTAATGCCTAACTACTTATTTTCAAACTTTAATAAAAATTGTGAGATAATGCCCAACTGCCAAGAGCATTGAGCACCAAAAAAATCAATAATCAATACACACAAGTAAATTATTACCTATAAGAAATGGTAGAGCCATTGCTTGTAATCCTCTTACTGAGTGTCAGGGTATTTCCTTTCTCTGCTTTGATGTTGCTCTCCTCTCTCCTGTCCTTTTATGTCCTTCTCCCTTAGATTATCCATCTTGTCATCTCTGTACTACATACAGACCCTGTCTCTCATTCCAGCTTTAGAATAATCTCAGAATCACTTGGCAATTAATTAAAAGTGACATATTGTTTCTTACATTTAATATCTTACTTTTCCATTTCCTTCAGTGTCTTCATAGTCTGTTAGTGGGCTTCAAACCGGGACTAATCAATCAGTATAGCTCCCCCACCCCTCCCTTAAGTGGGTTTTAAAATGAACACCTAATTTGTCTCCTATATTTTTTTAGGCCTGGTCTCCATAGAAGAATTTCGATCCATGTGGAAACTTTTCAATAGTCACTACAGTGTGCATATTGAAGATTCCCAAGTCGATCAACTTGCCGAAAGAATGGACTTAAACAAAGATGGAAGCATTGACTTTAATGAGTTTTTAAAGGCTTTCTATGTAGTGCATAAATTGGATAAGTCGAACAAATCAGAAAGCAGTGCTACTTAACAAGAATAAGGGCTTTCCCTCCTTAAACAATTGGGCCCAAACCATTGACACATCTTTTCCAGGATCCTTAAAATTCATAGTCAGTAGTCAAGAAAAATAGATCCCAACTCACTCTACATGCAGATATGTGATGTGCGTATTAGCAGTCCCTAGTTAGCTGTTATTGGCAAGACTAAGTTAAATGTCAGCTGATAGCATTTGACCCCAGTGTTAGAACCCACACATTGCCACATAGAAACTGGATTTGAACCTATTGTTGGTCTCTTAGATGCCACCTACCAGGAGATCAGAGAATTTCAGAGACTTTGAAAAGAACCCACAGGGAAACAGAGAAAAGTGCAGCAGCTGTGAATGGCTACAATGGAAAGCTAGACTATTAATGGAATAAAATATTTCCATCTTTAAATTGTAATCTTCTTTGGAGATAGTGTAAGTCAGTGATTCGTATTGTGGGGGAGCCGCCCTTCAGGGATGGGGGTTATATCAGACTCTTGGAGAAAGTTTTGGGAATGTATTATTTGAAAAAGCATATACTTTTCTTGTCTGTTGGACATACAAGGTGAGCAACTTCACATCGAACCCTTGCTATTGGTATAGTTTGACACCTGTATTGTAATATGGGACCTTGGTTATGCATACATAGTGTAGTTTATTCTGCTGTTGTGATCATATATCAAACATAATATGAGGTTTCTGTTTAAAGGCAAGAATGTTTCTTTTTTCCCCCCTAAGTTTGAGAACTTCAATATCTATCAGTATGCCAGTTCAGATATCCTGCAACTCTGCCTGCTAGAGACACCAGAAATATTGCATAAAGTACAACAAATACCTGTTTTAAATGGACAGTTGAAATGGCAAGAAAGTAACAGAAACTCCAAGGGGGCAGGAAAAAAAGAGCATAATTAAAACTGCTGTAATTAATAGCAGAGTGGATGTTGGGCAGATTAGACTTTAAAGCAAAGAATATCATTAGGGATAAAAAAGGTCTTTACTGAAGCTAAAAGGAATGATTCTCCAGGAAGATGTAATAATTTAACTATGTGTCTAATAGCAGAGCTTTAAAATTTATGTTGTAAAAATAGACCTAACTACCAGGGAAATTGATAGAGGGAGATTTTAATATGCCTCTGTCAGTAATTGATCATGTTAATAAAAAATTAGCATATAAAAGGTTAGACAGCCCAGTCCCTGATCATGTGTGTATGTGTGCTCTCAGTTTTAGAGAATACACATTATTTTCAAGCACACATGGAACATTTATGAAAATTGATCATCTGTTAGAGCCAAAAACACTCAAATACCAAACAATCAATAACAAAGATACTATGTTTTCTGATCATAATGCAATTAAATAAGAAATACTATAAGAAGGAAACCATATTAATAAGTGAAAGGGGGAGATATAACTGTAGTTCTACCATAAATTGCTAAAAATAGTTCACAAGAATACTGTCAATACCTTTATACATTAAGTTTTTTTAAATAGGCGGATGGACTATGTCTTGAGGAAAAATATAATCTACTAAAAGCTAACTTGAGAATAAAAGGAGCGACTATGGAGACAAAACCACTAAAGAATGTGATAGCTTTGTAATGTGTCACTTTGGCCAGGCTGAACTACATTTCTCAGGATTCCCTTTCTTGTATGTTCTGGTATAGGTGGGCCACAGGGGAGATTTCTTGAAAAGATTTGGAAGGCAAAGGGAAGCAGCAGACGTAGTGTAGCTCCCACACACTCATACAGTGTTGCTGAGCTGCTGATTGTGTGTATGTGTTGTGTTTAGCTTGATGATGAAGGGCCCTGGCTTCTTCAGGATAATTTCACCAGAGTTGATAAGAAGGTTAAAGACAGTAAGAATGGACAGAGGCTTAGCCTACCTGTGGGATGCCAGCTTGTGGGTTTGAGCCTGCTCCTGAAAGGCCCCTCCTGCCTGTCTGCACTTGTGGACTGTGGAGTCTACGGCCATTTAGAGCCTGCTTAACCAGCTCCCACATTCGCACAAACCATTTGTCCTACTGGTCGGTCTTTCTGTCTTTCTGTGTCAGTCAGTCATCTAACTCCTCCTGTTTGGCTTCTGGCCCCTGGCTGATAGAGAATTTGGTACTGAGTGTGATTCCAGGAGAACAGAATTTTAAGAATGAGTGCTCTGAATGTGTGTAATTTGCAGCCATATTATCGCACATGAAAATCCACTGATAATCCCAGCGTAGTGGTTTTAAGAAATGTCCAATCTCTCTCTTTTTTTCTATTCAGAGCATTTAAATCTCTCATCCACCAGAAATGATTTTGTTGTGTTCATTTTTTCCCACTTACTTGAAATGCCACCTCTGTCATATTGTAAGCTGCCATATACACATGGGTCTGTTTTTTAATCCATTGGTCTCTGGTCTGTCCTCTCACAAATACTGCATGTATCAAATACTACTAACTTTATAATAGTCTTGATATCTGGTAGTGTGAGTCCCTCTCCTCCTCCGCTTTTATCATTATTAAAAACTTCTTTGGTCCTGTAGTCCTCCATACAGATTTTAGGATCAGTCTGTCAGTTCTGTGAAATCTGTTGGATTTCGATGAGAATTGCATTAAATTTATAGATTAATCTGGAGAGAATTGTCATCTTTGTTGAGTCTTCCTAACTATGAACATAGAGTATTTGTTACAATTATGTAAGTATTCTCTACTATTCTTTAATAATTTCTCATCATTCTTTTTTTTTTAAGATTTATTCCCCAATATTTTATGGGGTTTGTTTGTGTTTTGTTTGTTGTTTTTTGGTTCTGTTGACTTATTTCAATTCTGCTTGCTCTTTTTTCATAGGGCTTAGTTCTATTCTTAGGATTTGATTGCTTCCTTTCTAGTCTTTAGTCATGTTATATGCATTTCTTTTATAATCTCTTTCCAGTTATCTCTCAGTGTATAATTGTATGCTCATAGTATGTGCAGGTTCTTGATCAGGTTGGATTGTTTACTCTGGGGCTTTGTAATTTTTTATTGTGTACTCATCATTAGCAGGACTTGTATTTTTTTTTTCTTTGAAAAATCCCATGATGTTTGGGATGTGGAAGCATCTTTTCAGGGGTTTTTCTGTGCTTCTGCTTTGTACCTCAGAGGTATCACTGTTCTTTTGATACTTTTTAGCCTGGAGTTTCTGAATTACATGGGTAGAGTAAAAGCAATGTGAAATGTGGTCCTGTTGTTGTGAATTCTCTGAGAGCTCTTCTTTTTTTTCTCCCCACCCAAAATCCTGTGTCCTGAGGTCTCTCTAGCTTTTAAATTCTTGATAAATAAAATAGTCCTTTGAGGGTCTTGGCTTTATTCAAAGTGCTCAGTTCCAATTCCCTACCTCCCAAAGTCCAAAGCCTCATTTCCTATCCCTGATAGGTATTAACACCAAACCCCTAGGTTTTGGAGACAAATAACCCCATTAGCTTCAGCACTCACCCCTTTGCTTTTTCACTTTCCTCTCTGTTTCTGGTACCTGAGGATTTGCTTTTATTTTTTATGAGTCTAGCTGTATATTTAGAATAATTATGTTATATTTTACTCAGTCCTTCTAGTTGATTATAGTAAAAGGATTTTCAGGTTGTCTGAGTCTGCCAAATTGCCAGAAATTGATAATAGACTTTTTGTATCCACTTCTATTTGTTAATAACCTTTGGGATTCGTATTTGGACAATGAGTGTTCATAATATGCCCTGGTGCTTGCATTATGCAATGTGTCATTTACTGGCCCTCAAATTTTAAACTTTGGTAACACTTATTTCTGAATAATTTCCTCTTAGTGTTGGATCTCTTTTTTTTTTTCATAAATTGGATCATATTTTAGTTTTTTTAATGGGTACATTTTTTTTCTTTTCACCTTTCCTCTCCCAACATAAGCGTCACTCTCATCACTGCTTCTCTCTCTCTTCAGGAAGCCATGTTGAGCCTTCCATATTTTAATCTGTTCCATATAAACCTATAAAAAGCTGTGTGTGTCCTTCTATGTGCCTATATTTACATACACAGTAATACATAATCAAGGTGGCTTTTTGTATGCTATATAAAAATTGGATTTATATTATACATAATTTTCTGCATTCTGCTTTTTTAAAATTTATTTATTTATACATACAAGCTGGGGTACAAGCCAGAGGCATGGGGCGGCGAGAAGGTTCACCAGAGACAGAGCGGGGAGCAGAACAGGCAGAGCAGAAATACACTGCTGAGGGGAGCAGCGGGCGAGGCAGGAGAGGTCTGCCGCACCATGTGGGATACTCCCTGGCTGGGCCAGCTCCACAGCGCAGTGCTCAACCGCTGCGCCACCAGGGAGGCCCTGCATTCTGCTTTTCTTAATCAGCCATACCTAGTTGAAATCCCTGCAAGCTGTAATGGCTCTAATTCTTTCTCTTGCTTGAGTACGCAAATCATAGTGTGCTTCTTGGTGAAATTTCACGATGAATACACCCGTGTAACCAGCACCCAGATCAAGAAACAGAACCTTAGTATATTCCAGAACCTGCCTTGTGCCTCCTTCTGTTTATCTCCCCATACCTTCTACTCCCTGCCCAAGGGTAATATACAGCTTCTAAGAGCTTAGATTTTTTTAGCTTGTTTTGTGATTTATATAAATGAAACCATTCGTTGCATACTCTTGTACGGCATTATATTTATGACATTCATGTTCACTTATTTGTCCTTTGTTCATTCTGGTTGCTGTATTTTACCCCATTGTGTGAATAGACCAGGACTGATTGATTGGTTGTACTAAGAGAGGATTTGGGGTGATTATGGACAATGCTGCTGGAAACATTTTTTTTTCATCGGTTTCTTCTTCTTAATGTCTATACAAGATTCAGTGCTATGGAGAACCACCTTTTATTCAGTCATCCAGCTTTCCTTCAGGAGTTTATTTTCATCTAATACGTATGTGTATATTTTTCCATGTGGATATCCTGTCATCCAGACTTATTTATTGACTAGTCCATGCTTTTCCCACCAAACTGAATGACCACATTTGTCCTGTACTAATTTCTCAAATATAACACTATTTAATTCTAGGTTTTCTAGATGCTGCCATCATTTTTTGTTGTTGTTGATTTTTTGTTGTTGTTGATGATTGATCTGACTTTTATAGCTTTATAGAATTCTCTGATATCTGGTGAGACATGTCCCATTGTTCTTTTCACTGGTTTCTTAGCTATTCTCAGACATTCATTTCTCTATGTGAGCTTTAAGTTAATTTTATACAACTCCAAGAAAATCCCTGTTAAGATTCTAACTGAAAATGAATATATAATACATATATTAACTTGGAAAATTTTACGTTTTTATGATATTAACTATTCCTGTCTAAGAACAATTGTAACTTTCCATTTGTTCATAAATTGCTTTTTATTTTTTAATATGGTATTATAGGTTTCCTTTTATGGGTCTTATGACTCTCATATTAAATTTATTCCTAAATATTTTATAGTATTTTGCTACTATTACAAGTAGGAAGACATCCCATTTGCATTTCTAAGTACTTATAGTTTGAAAAAAAAATGGAAACTATCTGGTCCCCACCCTCCTTATCAAATACTTTTGTTAATTCTGAAAGTGTTTTGATAGGGTCTCTTGAGTTTTCAAGATAGACAATTGTAGTATCAGCAGAGTTAATTTATATTTCTTCTTTTAGAATTGCCAGATACAGCAGACGAAAGTACAGAATGCCCAGTTAAATATGAGTTTTGGATAAGCAATTTTTTAGGATGTGTGTTTCAAATATTGCTTGGGATATACTTATCCTAAAAAATTATTCATCGTTCATTTGAAATTCAGTTTAACTTGGCATTCTGAATTTTTTTCTCGCAATCCTACTTCTTTCCCAGTGACTATACCTGCTGTTTTATTTTCTTCATATGTTGCATTTGCTAAGCCTTTAAGACAGTGCTTCTAATCCTGGGCTGTGCGTTAACATTAGCCAGTAAGTGTTTTTAAAGATTCTAATGCCAGGCCCCTAGGCTCAGAGATTGAATTTGGTATATATTTTTAAAAGCTTCCCACTTGATTCTAGTGGGCATCTGGAACTGAGAGATACTGCCCTAAAACAGTGTTCAATAATAATGGTGTTAGTGTGCATCCCTGTCTCCTCCTCGGCTTTAATTAAATCTTTCTAGTGTTTGACATTTAAAATAATATCCTTAGCTTTGTTTACATGCTTTCCATCTATCCCTATTTTACTTTAAGTTTTTGTTAGGAGTAGCTGCTTTTATCATCTATTCATGTTTATTTGACTTTCTGTTGATTGATATAAAGAGTCATAGGTTTCTCCATGTTGAAGCTCTTTCTAATTCTTTTATTTTATGCTGGAAACTCTTTGCTGATATGTCATTCAGAATTTGCAACTTTATTTATAGATCAAATCGCGTTTGAAAAAGTGTTAATGTTGCAACTTGTCTGATACTGGTATTTAAGTTACACTAGTTTCATAAAAGAAACTGGGGAACTTTATATTGTTTTTCCCTACTACCTGAAATACTTAACTTCTTGCTACTCAAATTGTAGTCCCTAAACCAACAGCATCTGCCTGCCTCACCTGGAAGCTTATTAGATATGGAGAGTCCCAGGCTCTACTGCACACCCACTGAATCAGAATATGGAGTTTTAACCAGAGCACCAGGGCATTTGGATATACATTCAGTTTGAGAGAAGAGGGTGCAAAGAACTTCGGACTCATCTACTAAAGCGTAGGTAAAATTCAGCTGGGGACCTGTGTGGTCTTAGTATCCTTTTCTTTGTTGACAGCTGCTCTCCTTCCCAGTGTCATGCATAGTCACTAATCTCTTGTTGCTCTACTTTGGCGGCTTTAGTTTTGCAAAGAAATCTTTAAGTTGTTCCAATTTATTTGTTCTCCATATATGTTACTGTTATGATTCTCTTCATTTCTACTAAGTCTGTGATTATGTCATTTTTCTCTGTCCCCTCTTACAAATTTCTGATTCTTTTTTCCTTAATCTTCCTTGCAAGGGACTGTGAGACTATTGTTTGTCTTTTCTAAGTGACAGTGCTTACATATATTTTTCCTTTGAACTATTTTGGGAAGGGGTATTTGTTTTCTGTTTCATTTGTTTCAGCTTTTATCTGTAGTACAGATAAATTCTCTCTTCTGATTTCTGTTGGTTTATTATCTTGCTGTTCTTTTTCTAATTTCTTAAGATTGGTATAGATCATAATTATACATTTTTTTAAATAATGAAGATATTTAAGGCTTTAAATTTCTCTTTAAGACTTGCTTTCACTCTTTCCTATAGGTTTTAGTATGAAATGTTCTCTTTTTCATTAGTTTCTTAGATTCGTTAGTTTCTAGATTTCCCCTCTAAGGGGTTTTTAGGAGTGTTTCTTTATTTCCACATTTAAAATAGTCCATAATTTAAAGTTTCATTCAGTGTTCCTTAAAAATTTAATAAGATTTTCTTTGTGGCCATGTACCTGATTTATTTCTGGACATATTTCTGTTTTATGGACATACAAATGAAATGTGTAATTTCCATTTGAAGAATGCCAGGTTCTTTATACATGTTACCCCGAATTATTAGCTGTATCAATCACTTCATCTATGCTCCTACTGACTCTTTGCTCTTTAGACAGATCCAGTTCTGCAAGAGGAGAATTGAAGTGTCCCTGTAACGCTGTGTTTTTATTATATTCTGTTTGTATTTCTATAGATTTTTTCTTTTGCCTTATGATTTTGGCATTGGTTATTTAATGTGCATAAATGTATAGCTATTATATGTTCTTAATTGTGTACTTTTATCATACAGTGTCCTTTTAGATCCTGTTTAGTGTTCGAGTTTTAATTTGCTCATCCCACCATTCCTGCTTTCTTTTTGTTGGCATTTTTCGGTTATCTTAATCATTTTATTTCTAATCTTTCGTTGTCATTTTTTATGTGTTTTTCTAACCTACCTTATTTTTAATTCTGACAGTCTTTGTCTTTTATTAGGTGAATTCTGTTTAATTACTTCTGGTGAATTGACTGGTATACTTGATTTTACTTTACTCATCCTACTCCGTTACACTGTTGTTTGTGATTTTTTTTCTCTTTTTTCTAATTTAAGTTACCATTCATTTTATTTCCCCTTTATTAATATCTATTATAAATAATTAGATTTTTAATGGAACTTACAGCTATATGGGGTTTTTAAAAGTCTTTCACTTGATAGTATTAAGTAACAGGATAGCAGAAATAAATTCATAGACTTGAAAGTCAAACCACTGTCCTTTTGACGCTCCTCCGAATGATCTTTCCACAATACCAGGGATTCAGAATAAAGCCAAGCATTTCTAACTGAATAAGCCTGACGCATGCTCAGATCAGTTTAGGATCAGGGTCTGTTACTGTCTCTGGGGCACAGGAGTGAGGGTCTCCAGTAAGCTGGAACTGAGCAGCTCAGGTAGGAAGGGCCAATGTACAGGGTCACCTCCCTCCAGGGGCCTGGTGTGGCCAGAATTTCAGGCCTGTTGGGGTGTGTGCCTCAGGAGGCCCCCCGGGAGAGTCCTGAACTTCTTGCACTTTTAGGAAACCGTCTTAGCAGTAGATGGTTACACTCATGCAATCTGAGAGTCTCAGAGCACAGGTATTGGGCTCTATGTCCAGAGGTCAAGGAAAGTGGCATTCTGAGGGCCCTGTGGTTTTGGGGGCTGTCACCAAGGGAAAAGGGCCTCAAATCGTCAGAGTGGGTAGTCTCTGCCTTGGGCACAAGCTCAAGGCCTGTTCCTAGCATCAACTGTGAAGGCTCTTCCTCTCCTGCACTGCTGCCCCCTTGGTCCTTGAATACCCATTGTCCTAGGGAGCTTAGATTGCCATGGTGGGGTCAGAGCCCACGGCTCCCCTCCTGGGGCCCCTAAACCTCCTGGGAGGGCAATCATCTTAACAGGCATCTGTGCAACATCATTTTATTGAACCGTCCAGAGCCTGTACATGGAGCTCCAGTGAGACATCTCAGGCCAACAAAAATGTCACATTTCTTTGCTCTTGGCAGGAGTCCCAGCTCCTCCTCTTGGGAACACCCATTTATTCCTTGCTCAACAGACACTTCATTTGGCCATTATGTTGCTCTCCAACTAATAAAGGAGGACAAATTAACTTATCACTTGCCGCTTAGTAGATAAAATATCTCAAAGTGTGGGGAACATGGAGCAATAGTAGAAAGATCCCTGTTGGAAACAGGTTGGAATACCTGAGGTCACTTCATGTTGGGTCTGAGTAGGTTAAATAGTTCTTCATGAAGCAGCTCCAGGGAAACTGCAATAGGGACAGGGTACCCGGACCTCCCGCTCTTCCAGCCTCCCGGGATCCGTGCGAGCATACGACTGAGGGGACAGCATTGGAACTTGCCTGCCAGTGTGTGCTGAGTGAGGTGAGTGCTTGCTCCGTGGCCCTGGTGGCTCTGAAGGTCTCCCTGCACTCCAGGCTCCCTTCTCCAAGAACATCTGTGTGGCAGCATGCCCAGGGAGCGCACGGAAGGGCACTGGAGGGGGGGGCAGAAGCCGGCTTTGCACAGGTTTGGCTGCCACATGTGTGAGAGGGGGTTTGCGTTTCTTCTTCACCTGCAACAAAAAATGACCCAACAGGATACAGGGAAGGCACTCGGTGGCTCCACAGCCTGTCAATCCTGCCTCTGCCAGCTTGTGAACAAGTGTGGCCTGGCACTGTCGCACCCAGCAGTGCCACAGAAGGGCTGATGGTGGTGGAGAAAGCTCCATGTCATTTCCTCCGAGCCAGGCGCTATTAACTCATTCATCTTCACCACCACCCTAGGAAGCCAAGCCTATGATCATAGAATCTACTTTACAAGATATGGTGGTATGGTTGGCAGGTTGGTGAAGAGGCTGCCAAGCTGGGGTCTAATGTGGTCACAGTGCCATTTGAGCTGTCTGGTACTTGTTCTGGGAGTTGGATTCACCAAAAGCTGTATGAGGATCAGGAAGCTTCATTTGATCCTGGAAGTTCAACCTCTTCCCTCTCACCAAATTCTACATTAAAAAAAAAAAAAAAAAGCTGCTAGCAGTAGTGGAAATGGCCAGATTTGCCCTTCCTTTCCTGCTGACCCAGACACCCCCGGGGATGACCTGCGGCCTGCCCTCCTTCCTAGCCCTTAGCCATGCCCAGACGGACCTGTTCTCTTCAAGAGGGGCAAGAAATGGGAAGAAAGGGTCCAGGGACCCCAAGAAAAATAGAGCAAATATAAATGGAAACTCTGAGACTGTGATTCATTTAGCCAGCGTGACTCATGTTCTGCTACGGTTTCCGTGAACAATATGTTCACAGTCTGATTTAATTATAGCCTCAATTCGCGGCTCCTCGCTGAGTGCGGCGCGCACCCGGGCTGCACTGCCCGCACCGAAATGCTCCCAGTGGGAGAGGGCACGGGAAACGTTTGCTGCAGGTGCCACTTGTCACATCATGTAGCGGACAGCTCCTAAGTAGACCCCAGCAAGGAAGGCAGCCTTCTCGAACACTCCAGCAGAGCTTCGACGTGGGTCTCAAGCCCGCTGTGGGATTTGCCTTCTGGCTCCCCTGGGTGCAGAGGCTGAAATTGAGGTTTCCTGCGCAGGAGTGTGGGTGTTTGGAGCTATTGATTGAGAGAGCGTGAGGATTTAGTCAAAGCTTCGTCACGCAAGGGTGGAGGGAAACCCAAGGCTTGCTGCCGAGCCGGGGCCAGTTCACAGCCAACCAAGCCCTGCCTTCCTCATTCCTCATCTGCTCTGCGCCTCGGGAGAACTCGCCCGGCGACTGCGTTTGAAAGGGATCATTTCACAAGGGTGGAAACGCACCCACAATTATTTCCTGGGTGTCGGACAAATACAGGAGTTCCCCTCTTCCTGCAGAGCACAGCTCATCAGTGTACGTTTCCATGGAAAATGAAGCATCTCCCTCAGTGTCTGGCATTATGCAGAACTGAGTGAGGAAAGGCGGCCTGATACCCCAGCTTTAGGGGGGCTGGATAAAATACAGGGCGCCCAGTGAAATTCAAATTCCAGATTAATTTTTTAGTGTGAGTACATCCCACATATTATCCAGACCATGCTTGTACTAAAAACTGATTTGTTGTTTATCTGAAATTCAGGCTCCCTGTTTTCCTTTGGTAAGTCTGGCAACTCCACATTGATTTTGAAGTCACACAGCTTCTGCCCCCCTGCCACCTAAGGGGCTGTGAAACTGCACGAATATTTATTTACTGCTTATGGCCTGCTAACACCCCTAAAGGGCTGGGAATGGCCAGTGATGCTCAGGCCTCTTTAGCATCTCAGTGACAGAGACTCTCAGTGGAAACGGGAGCAGCTGGAGTGAGGACAGAAGCGGGGAGAAGGCATTTGGGGGCTATTTTAAAACTGGAATTCACTGAATGTTTGCTAGTTTCCAGGAACTTTATCCTCTCTAAATATTTTTAGTTAAATAAACATTTATTTAGCACTATGTGCCCAGTGATAATCTGAGCACTTTAAGAATATTAATACATTGGGCCTCCCTGGTGGCGCAGCGTGTTAAGCGCAGCCTATGAAGCTATCCACAGCCACTGCAGCACGAGTTCGATCCCTGGCCAGGGAGCTTCCCACATGGCGCAGCAGACCTCTCCTGTCTCGCCTGCTGCTCCCCTCAGCAGTGTACTTCAGTCGATCCACCTGTTCTGCTCCCCACTCTGTCTCTGGTGAACCCTCTCACCGCCCCACACCTCTGGCCTGCACCCCAGCTTGGATGTATAAATAAATAAATCTTTAAGGAAAAACAGGAATATTAATACATTCCATGCTTGCAGCAGTCATGTGAGCTGGGGGCTAATACCAACCCCAGTTTACAGAGGAGTTGGCATGCGCTGCCGTCGCGATCAGGCAGCAGCAGCCCAGGGCCGGTGCCCTTCACCAGACGCCGGGGCTCAGGTGAAGGCACGCAGTGCACTGCCAGCTCCCTGGTCACAAGTCTCTGCGCTGGCCCCCGGGCTAGGCTGGACCACCTGTGCAGCCCGCGGTGGTGGCGCCCTGCCCTCCACCTACCACCCCTGACCTGTGCCCACCCACGCCCTCTCTTCTCTGAGGGGGAGACTCCGGCCTTGCCACACCCTTGGCAATAAGCCAAGATGAAGGAGGAATCGGAGGAAGAAAATGAAGACAGGCTTTGATGTTCTTTGCGCCTCCTCCCCAAAGTGCACACCTGCCTCCCTCTGCCCGCCTTGTCTGGGGTCCACAGCAGGACCCTGCTCAAGGCAGAGCAGAGGGCAGTAATCTTGACCTCTCTGGAGTGTTAGGAACTGACACCTGAGTTGGGTGAACCCATTTTGCCAGTTTGCCATCCTGACAGACCTTAAAAATTTTTTTTTATGTTCGTTTACTGATTTTTAATGATCCCCCAAAACCTTCCACAGCAAGTACTATCATCCCCAATTGACAAATGAGGAAATTCACAGAGCGGCTGTCATCCCAGCCACACAGCTACAGAGGAACCTGTCAGAACCCAGAATCCGTGCTTGTAAGTACCTGGGCTCTCCCGGGGAGGGGTGATAGCAGTGGTCTCCAGAGCCTGTGCCGGTGCCTGTGGCTTGTACACACTGACATTACGCATACGCTATTGTTGGACCCTTATTTCATTAATCTCTGGAACTGCCCGAGGAGGATGGGTTATATAATCACCATTCCATTTTGCAGAGGAGGAAACTGAGGCACCATGAGACGAAGTACAGTTGGCTGGGTCCACATGAAGACACACAGTCTAGTTGCTAAGAGCTTTGCAGTTGCCAAGCACTAACGAAGTATTTCTTCTCTCTGAAGGGACCTTAGAGAGTAGCAAGACCTGCCCTTGGCTTTGGATGGGTGCTGAGGGCTGCCCAGGAGGCACCGAGCCCCGAGCCCAGGGCAGTGCGCAGTGACTGCCAATGCGACCTCTGGGCGCAAGGGGGCCCGGCGCTGTGTGTCGCTGCATGTCTGGGGCCCAGCAGATGGAGCATCAGGCGCGATCTGGGTCCTGGTGGGCGGCACTGGGCGTTGGAATCCTTGTACGCTGAGAACGCCCTCCCCAGCGGCATTTCTTCCCATATCTACCATGCAGGCTTTGTGTGCAGCAAGAAATGAGTCTGTCTTCTGAGGTATATTTGTAAGGGAAATGCGTTCTCCTTTGCCCAGATCTAGGTAAACATGGAGTCTCCAAACCGGGTTTTAGTCCTGATCTAAGGTGGATTTATGAAATTCACAAGTTGCTGGAGGCTGGGTTTCCCCACCCGTGAAATTCTGGCGCTGCTAATGGCTATCTCATTAAGCAAGTGTCCAGCGCTGACAGCGCCCTTGTTCCCAGTGTCTGAGCCGTACGGCTCCCCACCAGAGGTTCAGTTTAAATCTCTCTTTTTCTAACACCTCCAGGGTTTGCCAGGACATAAAACACACAGAGACAGTCACTTATTCCTGGGCCTCCTCAGAGCCCATCTTGTGGGCCTCAGCTTTCCCCTCCATATTTCCACTCTGTCCACCCTCAAGGTAACAACCTCTAGCTAGCCTTCTGGAATGTTCCCCTGACCAGTGCCTCCAAGTGGGGAGCTGCTCCCTGCCTCCCAAGGATGACTCATTACATTTCTTGCTTGCTTGCTTTTTACTGTGCTTTTTTAAGTTCAAAAAAAAAAAAGAAAAGAAAAGAAAAGAAAAGAAATGTGTCCAATTTAAAAACTCAGCACAGCACATCTATTTACAGTGCAGAGGATGCAGCCTTTGGACGGCTCTCAGAACAAGAAGGCTTTAGAAGGCCTCGGCCCTGGCCCCACAGTCCTTCTCGTGCTTTCTAAGTCCAGGGACTTGAAAAGCAGGAGCGCACTTTCAGACAGCAAAGAGGTCTGACGTCATTAGGCAAAGGCTGGGGAGAGCAGAAGCTGAGCTCCAGCTCTTGGCCCCGCACAGGAATAGCAGCGCCCCCTCTCCCGCCAGGTCCCCAGAAATGTGGCAGGCAGGCCGATGGCTATATCCAGGCTTATGGGTATTTGCTTGGGAACAGTCTAAGAACCACAAGGGTTTTAGGCCTGAGTCGGGGGAGTAAGGCTGAGGATGGGGACAGGAAGAGTTTCCTGCTATTCTCAACCATCCCATCATCTCTATTTTCCAGCACCCTAAACAGCTTCAACACAGGGGCTGCTCCAGAAGCTGGTCAGAGTTAAATTGTCTGGGCCACATGCTCCTTTCCCTGCCCCCACAGACCCCCAACTTCAAAGCCTCTGTATAATGAAACCTTGTCCCCTCTGCTTCTAGCCACTGCCCTGTTGCTTGCTTTCCTTTAAAGCAAAGTGGGGGCTGACAACATTTGTCATTCTGTGTCCCAGTGACTTGGGACAAAAGGCAGTCTACTCTCCTCCTATTGATGGCTCCACCTCCCCTCTGCATCTGCAGCCCCCAAACTATATTAGGCGCATGCCTGCCTCCAGGCCTCTGCACTGGCTATTCCCTCTGGATGGCAAGTTCTTGGCTCGCTATTCCATTGCCCCGGCCCTCACTTCCTGCAGGTCTCTGACCAAATCCTGCCTCATCACAGATCTTCTCAGTCGTCCCATATGACAGTCCCCATCAGCACCAGGCCACCCTGTCCCCTTCCTCTGCTTTTTCTTATCCATGGCTCTTGCCAGCCCCTGATACATTATGCACCTAATTGCTCATTTGTTTATTGTCTGGAGAGGAAGGGGTCATCAGGGGTTGGTTCCCAGCCCCCTGGGCAAGGCTACAGGTAAACATGGAGATGGCCTTGGCCTCGCCCAGCTGTGCACCGCCCCCACCCAGGCTGCTTTGACATCCATAGGACACAGTCCGACACCCATGTTCTCCCCAAACCCCAGCCAGCTCCAGCCAGCGTCATGTCATCTGTGGCCTTGTGCTCAGTGAACCCTGCTCTGCCTCTGAGCTCAAATTGGACCCCCTCTCTCCCTGTCGACTTGCTATTTTGTCTCTTTCCCTACTGGGTGTGGAGCTCTCTGCACCCCAGCCTGCCAAGCATAGCATAAACGTGTGCTAACAGCACGAGAGCCACCCCCAGTCTTGATGGGGCCCAGGACAGAAGCCCACACGGTGGGTGGTGCAGGCGCAGCACAGGATCACTGCAGTGCGAGCTAGCTCCCTGCTTTGGGGAACGGAAAATCCAGAGACCTTTCCTGAGACCCCACCTAGAGAGGGCCCACTCAGCCCAGCCTCCACTCCCCGCACTGGGACGGCCTTGCCTGGCTGTGCGCTGCCTCAGAGCCTTCTGGGACCTGCTGGGCCCTTGTCGCCGACCTCCTGTGCTTAGCCAGGGACAGACAACAGTGTGTGGGGGCTCTGGTTTGCTGCCACAGAGAGAAAGGGAGAGGATGGGCGAGGCAGAGGCAGAGGCCTCTCCCCTAGAAGGCCGAGTTGCCTGGAGCCCAAGAAAAGACTCAGTGCTTGCGAGAATTCAGTGATCGCCCCAGGGACAGCTGGGGGATCACTCTCACTGCCACGAGAGGGGCTTGCACCTCCAATCCATTGCCATTCTTTATTTTTAAATCCACAGCTGGCTAAAGACACAAAAGCAAAGCCGTGACAATCATTTCCTCTTGTCCCAGATGGGCTGTCACTCGGAGTCCAGAAAAAGGCTAATGAGGCTGGAAGATGGTCACGAAAAACATGAGGCAAGTTGGCATCTCCGCAGGGCTTTAGCGGGAGGGCCTGGGACAGCCCCTGGGGAGCTGAGTGGTGGCAGGTCATCTGCTTGGTCAGGATGGCTTGATAATATTCCTGTCAAAGCGAGAACCTTCGGTGTCCTAGTTTGAGCCCAGAGTGGGGCACGGAGGTGACCTGCCCATGTCTAGGGGTCTCTGCACGCCCTTCTTCTTGCCTGCTAGACATCCCTCTGCAGAGGGCAAACAGTTCTTAGGCCAGTTCTCAGGGTAGCCCCTGCTGGGAGCACAGGTCTTTTCTGGACAGCAGCATAAAAGCCCAACATCCTGGCACCCTGGACACGTGGGTTTGCATGGCAGCACTCAAATTCCCTTCCCCAGTCTGGGGGCCCCACTAGGCATTACGGAGCTGAGCCCACCTCTGCTGTAGGAGGAGGAACCCGCACCACTGCACACCAGTCACAGCAGGCACGGGAGGGAAACAACCATCGACATCTGAGTGGATTAAGATGTGGCATATACACGGATGAAATACTGCTCACCTCTAACAAGAAATGAACTCTCACCACTTGTGAAAACATGTGTACGACTGGAGGGGGTTGTGATAAATGAAATAAGCCAGAATAAAAAGACAAATACCGCATGATTTCTCTCATCTATGGAACATGAAGAAACAAAACAAAATAAAGCGACCCCTTGGAATCTGACTACAGAGCTGAGGTGGTTGGGGTGGGAAGAAAAGGGGGAAGGGGGCCCAGTGGACTATAGTGGAGGATTATGGGTATTTTGGTGGTGGGTGAGGTGTGGCAACATTTGAAGAGGTGTGAACCTGTGCCCCTAAAACATATACAGTGCTATAAGCCATTACTGCAATAAAAAATATATAACTTACTAAATAAATCACCATTTCATAACTAAAATAAAAAGAGGAGGAACCCTCAGATACCGGTTTCCAAGCTCCCCCTCAGCCTCCCCACTCAACAGCTGATGCAACACACCTGCCAGAGACTGCATTGACAGCTAGCAGCTGTGTGAAATACACTTTTGTGACAGGTGGTAGCCTCTATATCTGGCTCCCAGAAGAGCAGCGGCAGTAGTCCTAGTGACAGCGGCCTGTGCTGGGGGCATCTGTGGTACACGTCTCAGGGTGTCTGGGGCCTGGCCCCTGGCCTAGAGCTGCCAAGCCTGGTGATCAGAGATGTATTTCCTACCCAGCCGGGGTTGCTTTCTGTTATTCTGAAGAAGGCTGACACCGAGGCCACAAGAGATGAGAGCCAGTGACTGGGAATTCTTGGCAAGTCTATCCTGAGTTTCTGTTTGGAAAGGTCTTTCAGAAAGGGAGGCAAGAAGGTAGAAGCACTGCCCCGTGCCCAGTTCAGATGCAGCGTGGTCCTGCGGGGACACCAAAGCTACGCCCTTTGCTGGAGGCGGAAGTGTCCGACAGACACCCCACCGGGACAGGGCCACTGTGGCAGAGGACTGAGGCTGGAGACGTGGATGTCTTAGGGGGCCAGCACCAGGAACACTTCCACAGGAGGCCGAAGACTGTGCCTCCTCAGAGGCTCTTTTTCATCTCCCACCACACCAGCCCCTATTTCTGAGGCCAAGCCATGCCTGGCCCACGGTAGGCCCGCAATAAATGCTTTCCGAGCAATTCATTTTTCAGAATCATTGACATATGGCCACAAGGCAGAGGGATGAATCACATGACTTCAGAGTTCATTGGTTCCAATTATTCCAGTCCTTCTAAGAAGGCATTTTTGCCAAAACTGCACATACGTTCCTTAAAAACACACACAGTTGTTTTCTGACGGAATTTTCCCTCACCCAAACCATCCGTCAAATGCCCCCTACGTTAGACCCGGGAATAGACGCTTGCCACTTCAGCTCTCATCCCTCAAAGAAGCCCCATGGTACCAAAGACATGGCTTTTCCTCAGTGGCTTTTTCCCAGGGAGGAGGGGGGTGTTGGGGGAGGGGGACAAAGGGCAGTGGGCTCTAAAAGGGTGACATTGTGGCTTCCCTTTCCCCTCACAAGCAGAGCTGTCAGCGGTCAATTCTGGGAGAACAGATGACATTCTGGGAACAAGAAGAGTGCAGAGCCACACAGAACAGATGGCAGGGACTTCAAAAGCGGAAGAGTCACCTTGAAAGATAATGGCACCCAGGGCGGGGGTGGGAGGCTTTTGTACCCTCTGACAACAAGGAAGCAGAGAAGACAAAGGCTATTTGCCAGAGCGGGAGCCAAGAGAACAGAAATGGAACTGCTGTAATTGACATCAAGGGAGGCCAGCCTCCTGGTTGTTTCTTGTCCAGAAATAAGTGGCATCAATCAACTGACAGTTTCTCTCCTCCAGATCTTCTGGTCTTTTTCTTTTTTCCCACAGGGAGCCTTTCCATCCTCTCTCCAGGCAACGAATGTGCACCCATCCCACCTTCCCCGCACCACACCCGGGAAGAGGGCCCTCCAACTGCCCTCCTGACAGACACCGACCCCGGGGGACCCTGGCCTGACCGTGAGTGCCCCAGCCCTAGGCTACCATAGGACACAGCTGACTTCCTGTGACCGAAAGCCTCTGAAGTAGAGTGGGGGGGTCACTTGTGACTCTCACACTTCCTCCTGTGCCATCAGCAGCCCTCTTGCATGTTTGACAGATGGGCACACTGAGGCACACAGAGGCTCACAGCTGCTGGTGTCAGTTCTGGCAAGGAAGGCCCAGTGTGACCCAGAGACAGAACCTTCCTCCTTGCTGCTGTGTTCACCTGGGCCAAGGCCAGGACCCACTGCTTCATTTGTTTGTTCCTGCCTCCAAGACAGGATAGGCATGCCACACCCCTCTCCTCACCACCCCCCACCCCTCTGGGGTCCAAGCCGGCGTTCTGCCAATGGAGATGGGAAAGAGCATCCTCTCCACCAGCCCTTGGTGTGGAAGAGGAGCAGGCCCAGACCAGAGGCTCTGTCTCTAGCCTGGAAACCCAGTCCACCGAGGCCAGGATGGTGGCAGGACAGGGCCTCTTCCGCCCACCCCCACACCCCCCAAAGCTTTTCCTCTTCTCTGTGCAGGCCTCAGCAGCTCGCAGAAGGGATCAGACCTCAGAAACCTGTTCTCCTCTGAAGCTGACAGCTTGATGCCAGTGGAAGTGCGGCACTATTTCAGGGTTTCATTTGAAAGAGGCTTCAAGAGAGTGAATGGAAGGCTCAGCTGAGTTGCTTATTATGGCTCTTCTCCCGGCTGGCTTCTCGGCTGGCGAGCCCAGACATGGCATCTGTGGCTTTGAGCGTCACCCACGGGCAGGTGATGCGCTAAATTAGAGCCTGCCTCGTTTCGGAGGGCTGTGACTCTCGCGGGGTGTTCTCTCGAGAAGCAACCGGGACCTCTGTGGCTCTACCTTTCTTACAGTACTTGCGCCCAGTGATCCGACAGGGAGCCTATCAGGTGAATTCTCTGAGGCATGTTTGTCACGTTTTAAGGACCCCCAAAATAAAGACTTATGGAAATGCTACTACAGAACCTGGGTGGCCGTGTGACCCCAGGACCCCCAGAGGCACGCGGAAGCAAATGGGCTTCCCAGGGAAGGGGGGCACCAGCAGGAAGGCTCAGGGCATTGCAGGAGTGGCAGGCATGGCACCAGGCCATGCTGTGTGCTGCGTGGGCAGGTGCTGCAGGCCAGGCCCCCCACACCATCTCTGGGGCCCACCGCCCCTTGTCGGGCTTCTGACCCGCCCCCATCACCCTCGAGCAAGGCCATCTTTTCACATCGGCCTGCCCTGGCCTGTGGTCCTGGAGTGTGGCCCCGTCTCCGTCACTCTGCCTTCCCACACCTGGCACAGAGAAAGTGTGCAGACTGTGCCACCAAGGCAGGAAGAAAGGATCCAGTCATCTGAGGAGAAAGATCTTAGCACTGACATTGCTAAGAAAGAGGGAGGAAAGGGAGAGAAGAGGGAGGGGAAAGAGGGGGAACGCGGAAGTGACGGGAGCAGAGATGGAGAGGTTCACTTCATGGAACTACTCTGCACTTGGCCGGGAGAGGGCTGTGGCTCATGTAGAAAACAAAGGTGCTGAGCCCTGCGTGCTGTCCGCCCCCGCCCACAGAACACCGCGCCCATGTTCTTGACT
Organism: Scalopus aquaticus; assembly: GCA_004024925.1. Taxonomy (NCBI): domain Eukaryota; kingdom Metazoa; phylum Chordata; class Mammalia; order Eulipotyphla; family Talpidae; genus Scalopus; species Scalopus aquaticus. Next base: position 29,008 of record PVIJ01004326.1, read on the forward strand.
GTCTCACAGGGCAAAATGAAGTATTTGGTTTGGAGCAAAGAGGGACTCTTAGCAGGAAGCAGCAGGACCTTGGGGTGCTCTGCTTCCAGAAAAGATGTCAGGACTGCATCTCGACTCTGAGAGGCTCCAGGTACCCAGAAGTCCCCTCCAAGCAGCCAGAGCCTCGGCTTTTCCCACCTATGTGGACACATCCCAGCAAAACTCCAGTGTCCCCTGAGCAGAGGACCTAAAAAATTGAACCCATCACTGTCCACTCGCTGGAGCTCAGCATATGGTCCCCCATGGCCCTCTGTGCTTCAAGGGCCATTAGTCATAGAAACTGCCCCCCACTGTCGTCCATGCCTCGCCCCAGGTCAGACGATGCCTGAGAGAAACCCCACTCCCCAGGACACTGGCCGAACACCAGGAGGCCCCGTGGGGTTTGTAGGATTTGTCCTGGCTTCTCTACCGCCCAATCACATCGGCCTTCCAGAAGGGCTGGGGCCTCGGCTGAGCTCGCTCACAAAGAGGGGAGCATTGCTGCTGCGTGAGCACAGCGCTCATTTCCAAAGCCTCTGGGGCCAAAGACTCATCCTGTGGCTCCCTGAGAGCCTGCCTGGGTGGTCACCCCATGTGGGGGTGGGGAGGGGCCAGGCCGGGCAGCACAGGCCTTCCAGAGGGGTGCCCCTGCCTGTCCCAGTTCCACACACTTGGCCCAGCGGCAGGAAGAGTTGGCCTCCCCTTCAATGTGTGTATGTGCAGACACACTAGATGTCAGAAGATGTGGGATTTGTTTCTGAAACAAGAGAAACTCCTAGTTCATGGGCAGCGAGGATGAAATCCTTGAAGACCGGAGCCAAAGTTACCTGGGAGCAATTTCCTAAATCTGGGTAAGAATTATGTCACTGGAAAATAGTTCTGCCAAGAAAGCAACAGGAGGCCAAGAAAGCAAGGAACGAGAAACCCCAATTCCACAGAAAGATAAAGTTGTTCTATTTGGGAAACAGTTTGGTTCGCAGACAGACTGCATCCTGTTGAGATCTCCCCTTGTCAAGGTCCACTCGTCTCGCTGCTGCTGCTGCTGCTGCTGCTGGAAGGATCTTTCATCATTAAGATGTGTCACTAGCTCATCGAGCCTATTTCGGTTAATGCTCTGCAAGAGCCAATTTGAGCTGGCTTCTCGGTTCACTCTCACGCGGAAGAGACCAATTTCCAATTCCTCCTCAGACTCCAGGAGACCAGGTGCTGTGACAGATGCCCCAGCAAAGGGACCCAGACAGTGATCTGTGGCGCTCCCTGGGGGAGCAGAGGACGCAGGCTCTTTCTGTGGCATAGACATGCACTGGCTTCAGGTCCCTCGCGGTCATCTCCCTGCCAGGGCTACTGAGGGACATGCTTCAGGGACAGCATGGGCCTGGGGAGCAGAAGGAAGTCCCTGGCGGGGCTACTGGACAGGGCGCTGAGGACCTACTGTGGCTGGCAGCTTGGGCTTGGCAGGAATTCCTGCAAATGGGAAGCCACTGCCTTTGTCAGGTAGGTCATTGTCCCGTAAGCCCCGCTGGGGGCACTGTCATAAAATAAGTGGCAAATGCCCGTGGCCTGGTCTTTCTCCAGGGTGTCCATGGCTCCCGTCGACATCTGCAGAGCAAAGGGCAGAGGCAGCGAATGAGCCAGTTCACGCTCTCAGGGCTGTGTGACTCTGTGGGCAGGAAGGTGGTCACTGGCTGGGGCACGGCAGCCAGAGGAAGCCAGAGGCCCACACAGAAGCTCTCCAAGCCTGACTCCAGGCAGGACCGTCACCTCTGCCCCAGGCACTGCACTGCATTCCCACACGCCCTCGCGGCAGCCTATTACTGACCCTGCGCTGAGAGGACAGCTCTAACCTGACTCTGCATGCAGGGCAAGGGCCTTGCACAGAGCGAGGGGGCGTTTGCTCTGAGACCTACGTTGAAACAAGCCTGTCCCTCTCCAAAGGTCCCTACATTTCCCCAGAGGCCACTGCGCCATTTTCTAACCTAATGGTTGACATTTTTTTACCATTTGTGATGACATTTTCTTTGTTTGCGAGTATCCTTTCCTGTTGGACACAGAATCTCCAGCCTTGAGAGCTAAATGCCAGCCAGCGTGGCTACCCTGCCCATCCCCACTTCAGCCGGGAAGTGGCTGGGCAGCTTGGGCACACCCACCTGGTCCTGTAGGAACAGCTGGTTGGCCATCTGCACAATCTGGTCCACGTGGATGATGCCCCCGATGCTGTTCATCTCTGTGTCTGAGAGCAGCGTCAGCACCATGATGGCCTCCACCAGCAGCTGCCGGTACTCTGGCTGCGGCACACGGTTCAGCACCGACTCTACGTGGACAGCGAATTTGATCTCCTGTGGGGTCATCTGCCAAAGAGACCAGGAGTGAGCTGGGCACAGACACAGCTCTGTCACCAATGCTGACCACAGCACCCCTGGGTTTGGGGCTCGGCTCAGATGGTGCCACTTTCTGACCCCCTTCCTGGTCCTGCCGGCAGGAATCCCCTGGAGCAGGAGGCCGAGGAACTCTGCTCTGGGGGTCAACTTTGTCCCAGCTGCACCACTGGACTGTGACTTCAAGGGGGCAGGAGGCATTTCTTTTTTCTCTTTCTTCCTTATGGCACATAGCACGGTGCCTTAGGGAGGTAAGAAAAACTAAAAAATCAATGTTTAAAGGAGTGAATGGTGAAAACCCCAGGAAGCTGTCTACTCTCCGTGGAGGTGGCAGGGGGCTGCTGAGGAGGTGCAGTGGGGCTGGTCAGTGAGGCAAGCAGCTTAGGAGCAAATCTAAAAATCTTGATAGCAGAAATGCTGCTTCTGAGGGAAAGGGAAGAGAAAAGGTGATGCTAATTGAGTGTGAAAAAGCAGCTTTGCAAAAAGTTGGTGAAGTGGCTAAAAAGATCAGACCTACAAATGCCCTGTTGTCGATATCCTACAGGCTGGAAAGAAGCGTAGGGGTCAAGAGTGGGTGAAATAAGCAGAGTGGAAATCCGCGCTAGGCGGGCCTTTGGGGTCTTCCCAGCATACCTCTTGTGTCGCCGAAGAAGGGAGCACATAACCGTCGATGGACAGACCGTGGCACTGGAGGCAGAACACACATCACATTTCAGGCAGGGTCCAGAAAGTGATTAATAAGTGTGCACGCGCATGCACATGCACGCACACTCGCGCACATGCACTCCAGTCGCTCTGCCCTGGAAACCTGCACGCACGAGGGCTGGAACACGCCAGACTGTCAGAATTATTTTTAGAAAGCTTGTTCTCAACTGCCCACAGGCTGTGTTTTCGATGGAACAATTCTGGGGAGCCAGCAGGCATCTTTCAGATCTCCCAGGAACAATGCCCCAGGGGGCTGGCCCGCCCTCCTATGAGGTAGCTCTGCCTTGCACTTGGCAACCCGGACAGGCGGCGGCTGAGAGGCCCCCTTTGGAGCCACAGAAGGATTTTCATGACTCCTGCTGGCGGAGCGATACTTCTGTGCCTTTGCAGGCATCTATTTCGGAGATTTCTATAATAAGCACCAATCACAAAAGACTCGAGCACATGCACAGACACGTGCGCACACGCACACCCGTGTATATAAATACCAAGCGCCAGCTCCACACAAAGTGCTGCTCTGTCATAATAAGAGTGTCCTGGTACAGAGCCAGTGCAAGTCGGGATGTAAGCATGGGAGGCCTCGGGAAGAGCAGGGAGCTTTTCGAGGAACACTTGCTTCCAGTCTAAGTGGCCTTGTGTAGCCCTGCGCCCTGCAGGCAGCACTGCCCACCTGCCCCGCAGGGCGGAGCACAAAGCTGCAGCAAACTGGCCAGCAGTGCAGAACGGAGGAGAGCCGGGCCCTGGTGGCCCTGAGGGCTCTGCTCCCTCATGGGGACCCCAGCTGCCGGGGGACAGGAATGGCTCTGCCCCCCAAGCCCAGCTGAGAGCACCTGAGTCCCCACACAGCAGAGGCTAACAGCTCAGGAGTGAGCTGCTGGGGCGGTGGCGCTGGGCGGGGCGCCGCAGGGTGCGAGCTGGCTTGGGATTGCTTTTCTCTCCTCGCCTACTGTGAAACGAGCTAGCGCAAATAGCTTAGGGAAAAACTGCTCCTGCTCATGGCTCTGGGTCTGCACAGAAGCTTATTTTAACAGAGGCCGTCTGTCCATCTGTGCGATTCCCGCCCCTGTGAGCTCCGGCGGGACCAGGGAGCCACGCACACAGTCTGGGGCCGAAGCAGGAGGGAGGCAGAAGGCGGGTGCCGGAAGCAAAGGGCACAGCTGCCTCCACTGCCCCCTCCTTGCCAACAGGCGTTTGTGTACGCGCTGCTGTGACGGCTGTCACCTGCCTTCTGTTTACAGGGGCCTCTCCTAACAGCCCCAGGCAGCTGGGAAACAGCTCCAGCTGCAGGTGCGCTGGGGGTCCGACTCCCAGGCTCCTCCCGAGGCCAGGCGTGTGGAGAGTGTACCTTCAGGGCACAGGGACCTGGGGTCTGACTGAAGCCTCCCATTTCTCTTTGCCCTTAGGGCCTAACGTGGTGCGCAGACCGGGAGGGCTCGCCCCGAGGACTGGCCGCAGAAGGCTGAGGCGGCGGCTGTGCCCAGCCTCCAGTGTGAGCGTTTTTTGTCCGGCGCTTCCTGCCTTCTCCGGTTGCCGTCTCCTTTCTGACCTTCCCTTCACCTGACGGAGGTATGTTTCCAGCAGCGGTTCTCAACCAGCCATTTGCCTCCCAGGGAACACTTGGCAATCTCTGGAGGAATTCTGTATTGTCACAGCTCGTCTGTGTGTGTGTGGGGGGCTGCTACTGGAATGTAGTGAGTGGACGCCAGGGGTGCTGCTTAACCTCTTCCAGGGCACAGAACAGCCTCACAGGAAAGAATTATCTGGGCCCAAATGTCTGTGGTGCCAAGTGAGAAACCCTGCTTTAGGCCGTGAACTAGCCAAGGTCAGAGGCGGTGTGTAGGCGTGTCCTATAGGTGCCACCAGTCCTCACCAAGGGATTAAGGGGGGGCGGTCCATCTCCCAGGAGCCCCCCGCACCAAGGCCTGTGGAACACCGCACAGTGGCCAAGCTCACCTTCTGAAGAATCTTCCACACCTTCTGGTAGAACCCCACGGGGACTCTGTTGATGGCCCCATCCAGCCTTCTCCTGCGCAGCCACTGGCCCTGTCGCTCCCCCCAGCCAATGTGATGGCCACCTGAGTCTGTCGATGAGGTGCCGGTGGGTGAGGACGGGGTGCTGGACCTCTGCAAGACAGACAGCACGAGGCCTTCGGAAATCTCGGCCAGCGCCCCCGGCGGTGTTGGCCACCGGGAGGGCGGGCTCGGGAGCCAGTCAGCCCACAGGTCACTGCTTGCCCAGAGAGGAACACGGCTTCTGGACTCCACATGGGCCCTTTCTTTCAACCTGGCTGGATTAACTTTCTTGCACTGGGTTAGTTACTGAACTTGTGGCTGCACCTCCCAGCCCCCAAGAGGCAGCGTGGCATCAGGGGACCTGGGCTAGCCGGGGCCCAGCACGCGCGGCCATGGGTCAGACTGCTAATCCCAACCCAACAGGCAGTGCGTCAGTCCCTCACGCAGACGCCGGCTCCAGGCCTCAGCCGCATCTGGATCATGGGGACACGGGTGGACCCCCTTTATGGAGCAGCTCTCACAGAATGAAGATACCGAAAAGCCTGCGGGCTCGCCGGCCTGTGGGAAGTGCCCACGTGTCAGTGGCACCACGGAGGACGCACCTCAGCCCACCGCCTAGCTCAGCTGCAGCAGGGCCTGAGGCACACAGGGCCACAGACCAGTGCACCTGCCTCCCCGTCCCGCGGTCACCACAGGGCACGCATCATATAGCACAGGGGACGGGGCTGGCACCAAAGACTGAAAGGAAAAGCTGAAACCCACATTTAGGAGCGGGGACCTCAGAGATGACAGCATCCCAGCCTTTCTTTTCAATTTGCTCTCTGCTTTGCCTGCTCTCAGCACAGGGTTTTATCCTAATTCTGGGCTGCCTCCGTGCCTGAACACATGCTTTGCTGAAGCAGAGGGAGAAGGCGTCATCTCCTTCCCACCTCCTCTCAGAGGCTGGATTTATTCTGGCCTCCACGAAGGAAGAGCTGGGGCGTGGCCAGCGCTTCTGCTTCTGGCCTTGCGAGGCGCAGCCGCCTCCAACCACGCAGGCATCTTTGAGAGGCTCCCAGGGGGGCCTGGAGACCCAGCCCCACCACGGGCTCACTCAGCGCTGGGGGAGGCCAGGCAGCATGCCCCCCACCCCCCCTCTCGGCCCGTCACATGAAGATCATGGCCCGCTCCTTCTCCGGGGCGGGTGCTAGCCCCTCTGCTTCCAGGCAGGGGAAGGTCCGACCTTCCTCCTCCCATGGATCTTTGTTCCGGACAACCTGGCACTCTTCTCAATGCCAACATCACATTTAAAGGCTTGAAAATGAAATGGGAATGTCAGGCACGCCAGAAGGAGGCAGGAGTCTTCTCTGCACTCAATCTGACTACATCACATCTTATTTTGAAAAGGCTGTTAGCTGGGTTATTCCATTGGGCTCATTACTGCCATTTAAATACGGCAGCAATTAGACACAAATAAAAGTAATTACAGCCGCACTCATCAATGACTCAGCTGGTTTTCGCCTAGTTTCAGGAGGAAGATTCAGACTCGCCTCTGCAATTAGAACATTTCCTGGCCCTCCACTTGATCTGGGGCCCCAAGCCAAGCAGGGGTGTTGTGAGTGCAAAATTTGACTCAGCATGTGTAGTCAGTGATGCAGCACCATAGCCCCACGGAAAGCCGCAGAGCCAGTACCTCCAAGATTCCAGAAGCTCATGGGAACAGGTGAGGAGGACACTCCTCACTGGACCCGCCGAGGAGCACAAGCAGTCAAGGCTCAGCTCAAGACCTGGCCTTCTCTCTAGACTCTCCTCGTGAGGACAGTGAGATGAAATACTTAGGCCTGTTCAAATCTCCGGGTGTTAAGGGCGGGTGGGGGCAGGAGCGGGGCGACAGGAGCAATAAGACACCGCAGGGGCTTACCGCAGACTTGGAGGAGTGCATGCTGCTGGCTGTGGCTCGGCTCGCAGAGAAGAACTACGAAACAAAGAGTCCACTCAGTCCGTGCGGCAACATGGGGCCACGGCAGAGAGCAGGAACGGAGAACAGTGCCCAAAACACCCATGGAAAGGGGGTGCAGAGGACATGGGCGGGCAGTGCTTGCTCGCCAACCAGGAGGCACCCAGGAGAGCAGCTGGGGGCACAGCTGGGGCTCCCCTCAAGGAGAATCTGAGAAATGCTCTTTCTCTGAGTATAAAATGTTACCGGATTCCAGTATGATGTGGAAGGTCCCTAATCAAATGAGGACACAACTTATTGTGCAGTCACAGCCATGAAATGCTAATCTTGTGAAAATCTACAGAGATCAACAAAATCTCACCCGCCACTAGATTCAGCATCTGGCACCTGCTAGCATTCAACAGTATTTATTAAATGATGACCTCTGACCAAACAATTATTTCCTCGTCTAAAAATCCAGACTGTCCCTTAACTTGCAAGGGAATAGTGGGCCTGAGCAGCACAAGCACCCACCACATTGCAAAAGTGAGTGGCAATTTTAAATGCTGTGGCATCCATTACATTTTGACAGAATCATCTATTTCCTTAGTGTAAGTGACCAAATAAAAAACTCGTACTGGCTAATAGGATCTAACACCATCAAAGAAGAAAGGTGCACTCATTTCCTCCCTCTAATATGCAAGGACGGCATTAGATGGAGGGGGAGAAAGTCACCCCTACTCCCTCTCGTGGTCAGCCACCATTGGGCTGTGGGTAACTAGAGGGACGGTGCCACCGAGTGGCTGGCAAAGGAAGCTGTCTGGAAACGCATTTGCCTCTTGATTTGGAAAAAGCATAAAGTGGAGAGTCCATATGTTTTGTCCCGGGACAGCATATGGCACATGTATTTACATGTCATTTGCATGTGATTCTATGTTTCCTCTATGCTCTCTGCCATGGAAACGTGTCATTAGGAACGTGACTCCAATTTTCTGGAGGGAGGGAGTGGAGGAAGCATGTCATGAAGGGGATATAAAAGAATGGTATCCTTACATTATTTTCCTTGCAGGGTTGAATCCCCCCAGGCGATCTGGGGCCAAGGATGTATTTTCTATGGCTATCTACATGGCTTTGCAGACAATTGTGTTTTTTACAAGACCCGCCATCAACAAAAAGATTGAGTCACAGAAGGCTCGGATGATGGTTAGCATTTCTAAGCCGTAACATATTTTTAAGTTAAGGCACGTATGTATAATTTTTAGACACAATGCTATAACACACTTCCTGGACTATAGTGTAGTGTAAACATAACTCTTAGATGCACCGGGAAGCCAAAAGCACTTGTGTGACGGGACTCATTGCAATATTCGCTTTATTGCCGTGGTCTGGGGCCAGACCCACTCCATCTGAGGTGTGCCTAGAATCAGTGACTACATTTTGCTTTCCCCTATTTATTTCCCCCACCGCCCCACTTTTTTTTTTTTAACAGAAACTCCTGCTGGGGAGAGCCTAGAACCATCTCTTTCTCTGCAAAATCTAAGAGTTTAATAAGATTTGGATAAATGGATTTTTTTTTTTTTTAAGGCAGGAGGCAAGGTCATTTCTCCATTTCCCTCAGCGCTCTGCCTGCCCCCAGGCTACTTGCCACAACTAAGGTGTCACCTCCACCCACGCCTGCTCCCTGGGCACGGCCGAGTTCCACTGGTCCAGACTCCGCACTCACAGCCTCATTTTCCACATTCAAGTCAGGAAGTACATGCAGCACACACAGTAAAGGATGACACAGACGAAGGCATCTTACCTGTTCATCAGCACTAAATCGCCTGGTCATCTGAAAGCAAAAATACATCAGGAAGTAAAAACCAGCTTTGAATCAAGAATGCCCCAGTACTTCTGTCACCCCCCACCTCCAAATAAGCCAGAAAGTGCCGGTCCAGTGCAGGCTGTGTCCCATGAGTGCCTCATGGACCCAGTCCAGTGAGTCGCCATTTGAAATGGAGACGAAAATCTAAGTGCGTCTCTCACTGCCAGCCTTGGGCAGTCGGAAGCTCTTTCCTGCTGCAGATCATGGTCAAGTCCTAGTGTGCACCTGGCACATGAGGACTGAAAAGCTGTTGGCTGGCAGTGCCGTGCGGTCAGGTCGAAAGGAATTTATTGTGAATTAAATAAAGTTGAACAAAAACAAGGACACCTGTGGATGGCAGAGATTTTTAGATTCCTGATTTCATTTGAAGGGCACATTTGATGGAAAAGTTATTTGGTTGCTCTGTTGTGGGATTCTACCATTGAAAAGGCTGTGGCCCACTTGAAAGGGCAGTTCTTGGCAACAGAAGAAAACGTGGGGAAGGGCATATTCTGGAATGTTCACGTTACGTGTTAAGGTTAAGGAGAGCATGTGTGGGCACACGTGAGTGGCACTGGGATGTCATTATTCAGGAGTGTGTTCAGACTGCAGGCCAGAAGGGATCTCGTGTCCTCCACAAAGTGGGCCGCCTGCACCCTACCTGCCCTGAGGTGAACTCAGACAAGAAAATCACTTCCTCCCCCGCACCACTGCCACAGAGCTCTTCGTACCTGCTTCATTTCACTCTTCAGTCTGCTGATGCCACTCCTCTCTGTTTTGGTGACTCCAGTGTGTCCCACCTCATGGATGGAGATGGCAGGGCTGGAGGTGGAGGAATGTATGGGCCGCACTGGGGAAACGCACACACAGAGTTCTTAGAAACCAGACCACATCCAGCTCGGGGGAGGACAGTCTGCATCCATCGCCCCTACTCAGTTATCAGCTCCGTCAGAGGCCCACCGCCCCTGGCTCCGCTGTTCCCAGCACCTGAACGGAGCCCTGTGCAGCTGCCCCGCGCTTCCTGAATGAGCAGATGAAAGGGTGACCGTTACTTGAACAGCCGGAAGAAAATGCTGAGTGGCCATAAGACGCTTTAATGAATAGGTGGGGTTTTAAAAAAATAATTGTTTACGGGCCTCCCCAGTGGCGCAGCAATTAGGCGCTGCGCTGTGGAGCTGTTGGCAGCGGCGACGCGAGTTCGATGCCTGGCCGGGGAGATTCCCACATGGTGGGGCAGACCTCTCCTGCCTCTCCCACTGTTCCCCTCAGCAGTGTGTTTCCGTCGATCTGCCTGTTCTGCTCCCCACTCTGTCTCTGGTGAGCCCTCTCACCGCCCCATGCCTCTGGTCTGTACCTCAGCTTGTATGCATAAAGAAATAAATCTTTAAAAATAGTTTTTCTCCAAAAGCACACCTTCCATGTAGAAAACTGAGATGACCCCGTAAGAAAACTAGAAGTATCATTTTAATGGTCACCCTCATAGGGCGTTTTTGTGCTGGCATGTGTGTTTAACATGTATAACACAATTGTGGGGGGGGTGTACACTTATAAAAACGTAAGATATATATATATGCATATATATATATATATTTACATAGAGTTCATAATCTGCCTTTCTTTTTAAGCTTACTAGATAGTGAATGTCTCTCCATGGCATAAAAATTCTGTCACGTCACATTAATGACTGCACAGTGCTGGGGTTCATGAGCAGTTAATAATATACCCAATCCCCTTTCTGCTTTTCTGAAGGGTTTAGCATGACTAACGTATGGAACTCGCAACGGACCTTCCCAGCCCGTGCAACCTGTGGCTCATCCACGGAACATGGCCAGGCTCCTGCTCGCTCGCCGAGGGGCTTGCTGGCCCACCGCTCATAGCCACGGCCAGGCGACCCAGGAGGGCCTAGCAGTGCCAGGCCCCATCGGGCACAGGTACAAATTCCAGGCACGTGTTCTCGAAGAGATGTGAAGTGAAATGAAATGGCGGCTGAGGACAGCCAGCAGCAGTGTGGGCCCGCGGCTGGTGGAAGGGCTTGGGGACTGGAGAGGGACGTGCTGGGGGACAAGCCGAGCAAGAGCTGGAAGCGGAGAAGCAGACAGCGGCCTGCAGGTCAGTGCGCCGCCACCATCATAGGACGGGTGGGGGCCTCCATCACCTTACTTCCCACCAGCCACAGCTGCCGCCCACCTGGCTCCAGCCCTGGCCCTGACGAGCTGGCTCTCCCTGAGAGGTCACCGGGGTCATCCCGAAAGGCGAGTGTGAGAGTGTCACTGCCCACCTGGGCCCCTCCCTGGCCTGCCCAGGACCGCCACTCCTCCCAGAGCGCACGAGGCCCCACCCCCACATTTTCTATTTTCTAGTGGCTCGGGCCTGCACACAGCATGCCCTCCCTCCCCGCTGCCCCTCTGCCCTCGGGCACACCCTGGTGTCTGAGGCCTGGCTCTCAGGTCGCTTCATCAGGCTGTGTGCCCGGACCCCACCTGCCCACCCAGCCCACCGCTGGAGCCAGGGGAGTGGAGTCAAATAAGGAACAGGGGACACACCATTTCAAGGACAGCAGCGAAGGAGGAGGGACACCAGGAAGTGGGAAGCAGAAGCGAGTGGTCTAGGAAGCCACGCTGGGTCCTGCACGGGTGCGCACTAGCTGCAAATACTTGCCGCAGACATTTCAGTACTTTATAAAAATTTTAAGACTGCGTTTCCTGATTTATAATCATTGAACAAGGGATAATTAACAAATTAACAAATGACGTCATATTTGAGAAGCAGGACCTCTTCTGACCTTGCTCCCAATTAGACACACTTAGGATTGTGAAGGGACATTACTCTCCTCCTAGTTTCACAAGCACCTACAGCTTTACACCTAATAAATTTTTAGTTATCAACTGAGTCCAGACCTGCTGTTTTGATGAGCAGAACACATTAAATATTGATCTTGCATATTTACATTTCAATGCTTGAGCATTTGAAAGAACTGAAAAGTACTTTAGAAGAGGAGCTGGGGCACCCCTCCTTCAGGAAAGGAGAAGAGCCCCCAAACCCAGCTGCCTGCATGATGCCGGCTGGCACACGCCCTGGGGAAAAAATACCAAGTACCCAATGTCCTTCTTATTAAATAAAAAGAATGACAGCCCATGCTGCATTTCTTTGGCTTGATGAAATAAATTCACAAATGTGCCTGCAAATCATTTAGGGTTTTTATGAGGAGGAGAAATGATAATTGCTTCAATCATAATTAGGGAGCATTTGAGAACAGAACTCCGCCAGGACTTGGGCAATTATTTTTCCTGGCACTGCAAACAGGGTGCTGGTACAGATAAAAACGGAGCGAGCAAGATGGGGTCGAAGCAAACTCACTCTGCAAGAAGGTGCCAAGACGTTGCTGAGTCCCCTTGTCCCAGTGCCATGGAGGGTGCGGAGGATCTGACTGAGAACCTCTCAGCCAAACCTAAGGTGGGGCCCTGGGTGCTCTGGGAAGAAGGCCCTTTCATTCTGACTCCCCAGTACCCCCTAACACCTGGGCACCAGTGGCTCTGGCAGGAGGAGGAAGAGGACAGGCCGAGTGCCGAGGGTGTGCGCAGCGCCCATGCTATTGTACCACCCAGTAGAAATGCTCCCCCGCAATCCCAGGGGTCACAAAGCCCCGTAGGTCAGAAGCTGATCTATGACTGTCCATCCGGACACCCACACCTTTTGTTCCGAATTGCGACCACGAATGCCAACTTGTACATAGATGAAGCTGCTCCAGGCCGCGTGGGACGGTCTGGCCGCCGGCTCTGGTCCCTCCCCCCTACAGAGGCAAATGGGCATTTACTTACTGCTTCTTTCAACACCAAATTCTTTTCCACTTAGAATATGGTGCAAGAGATTTTTCATGTCAAACGGGCTGAGGTTCATCAAACTTTCAGAAGCTTCTTCTCCTAAAAACAAACATCTTGTAAGTGTCTCAGAGGCGGGGCTGGCGAGGATGTGGAGAAAATGGCTGGTGGGAATGCAAAATGGTCCACCCACTACAGAAGGCTGCGTGAAGGAACCTCAAATTACTAAAAATGGAGCTACCATATGACCCAACAATTCTAGGAATCTACCCAAGGGATTTGAAAGGAAACCTGCACTCCTATGTTTACTGCAGCACATTTACAATAGCTAAGATATGGAAACAACCTAAATGCCCCAAAACAGATGACTGGATCAAGGAGAAATGATATATGTACACAATGGAATACTATTCAGTGATCAAAAAAGATTGACTCGGGCCATTTGCAGCAACATGGATGGAGTGGGAAGGTATTATGCTCAGTGAAATAAGTCAGAACGAAGAAGAAAAATATCGGATGGTGTCACTCATAGGGGGATCATAGGGAAACTGAACAAAGGGTCGGGAAAAAAAGACAAAACTGTCAGGCAAACTCTAGATCTGAGACATACGGCAGGGGAGGGAGGGGGACAGGTCAGGGAGGGAGAGGACAAAGGACTCTGGGGATATTATGGGTGAAGGTGATGGGAGATTTATGGGGATTACATCTGAGGGGAGAAATCAAATATTGTACAAACATGAACAATGATGTAAGAAAATCAAAATAAGAAAACAGATGGGCAGGCTTCCCTCTGGGAGGTGCTGTTAAGTGGGGATGGCAGTTCACAGCAGGGGGGTGCAGGGAGGAACTTCCACGTCAGGAGCAGGGCAGATTCTAGGGCCTCGTTCTCCTGGACATAAAATTCAACACCCTCTGCAGGGTGACTTGGCAGAAGGTACATCTAAAGGAGAGAACCTCATAAAGCGGGAGCTGTGGGCAAGGATCAGGAGCGCTACTTCCAGAATATTTGGGCAGGGCTCTGCGGGGGCCTGGGGGGTGCCGGAGCCCAGTGCGGTGGGTGCCTCGCACCTGAACAGTTCAGGCTCCGCGCCAGCTCCGTGGCCATCACCTGAATGATCAGCCCGATCCGGAGTCTGAGCATCTCCACGAAGAGCCTGGGCTGGGCCCGGACATACATGGCCAGGTAAACCACGATCTCCTGATGCAGACACGACAGAGCGTTCAGAGCGCGGCAGAGGGGCCCCGAGAAGGCGCGCCTGCCCCTCCCACAGCTGACCTGGGTGAGGACAGCGATGCTGATGTCCTGCCCGCTGGCTTCGTAGATGAGTTTCGTGAGCTCCTCTGGGGGAAGGGGCCTGGGAAGGAGCACGACAGAGGCCTAGGAGCCGGGGCTCCGCCCTCCCAGGAAGGGCCCTATTTTCTGTCTAGAAGCTCCCGAGGAACAGCGTCTTTAAAAAGACCTCTCCCCGAATGGTGGACGGCACTGATGTTCTCCCTGTGGTCCCCGACAAACCTGAGGCCCCAGGTCCAAGACTTACGCGGAAATGGTCTTCTCCCGGGGCTCGGGGGGCAGGCCCACGGTGAGCTGCTTCTGGTGGGACAGCAGGTCGGTGCAGGCCTGCCATGAGGGAAAGGGTGGGGGGGGAGATGGGGAGAGGGAGAGAGGGAGAGAGAAAGAGAGAGAGATCAGTCAAGCCAATAGGGGATGCTCACAGCCAAGATGGTGAATCTACCTTTGCAAGCTTTACGGCCCATATTGCTATTTATGTTAAAGATGTACACGGAGGCCCCAGGCAGGGCGTCTTTGCGGTCTCCATGTTCACAATACGTGGCCTCAGGCCTAGCTCTGCCGGCTGGCGGGCATTTAATGCCCATCCACAGTAAACAACTGGACCCCTAGTGGGCCACGAGCGGAGTGGGCTGTGGTGAGGTTAAGACAGCCAGGTAAAGGGCTAAGGGCCAGAGCAGAGACCTAGGCTGCGGGTTCCCTACGGTTCTCATCTAGTCAGTCATTTCACCAGATCACTGAGCTTTCGTGACTTAGAGAGCAGTTCTAGATTTTGCAGATGGGTTAAAATATTAATGATGGGTTAAAAATGTTAATGATGATTGTACAATATGCAACCACAAGACACACCGTAGTGATTACAGGAAGCAATGGGGGCCCCCCTGGACGTGCAGAAATAAGGGCTCTGTTTGAGAGGGTGCCAGGCCACAGAGCGTTTTCACTGCATTTCTTGATAAGCTTTCTTCTGCAGCTAAGAAGGAACAGAACTAATCAACTTGGATTCCATTTCCTCTGCTCGCCTCCCAAGGAGCAGCGGGAGGTCAGGAGACGAGGGCGGTTCCAGCCAGATAGTAAACAGCTGGTTTCCTGTGCAAATAAGAGGCGCTTGCCCCCAGCTTTCATGGCATGAGGAGCACACAGGGCCAGAAAGGACATGCAGACAACCCGAGCGGTCGCTCTCACCTCAGCCAGGACCTCCACCTTCTTCCTGAGCAGGCCCGAGATGTAGCGAATCAACCCCCACTCCTGGTTCAGGCCTGCTTTCCCATAGAGCTCGCTGAGTAGGGTGTGAACGGTGACCCCGTGCTGTCCGGAGAGATTCGTGTCCCAGCTGGGACCCCTGTCAAGAGAGAAAGCCCTAGAAGCATGGCCCAGAACATGGAAAGTCTGGTCTATTGTAGTGGAGCTCACTTGGCGGGGAGGAAGGTGAATCACTGCGAGTTCTGCCAAGCGTGGGGGGCCTCCCAGCACCCTGTCAGCGAGAGGGCTAGGTCTCACCAAAGCAGCCCTCTGTGAACTTGAAACAGAAGCCTGAAATCAGGCAACTGGAGATCCTGCCTCCCCCTGCCTGCTTGTCCAGCATTAATAGGCAGAGAAGGGGATGGAAGGCTAATTCTTGGTGCTCCTGGGAAACGTGGGTGACTATAATGATGGCCCCGGGCTTGCTGGAAGGCCAAAGAGATAAGGAAGAGGGAGAAAGCTCAAGCAAGTGAAGACCATGGACTCACTTTATTACATACAGAATGTACAAAATGTCTGCTTGGTCCTGTAGATTCGAACAATCCTTCAGCTGCTCGACCAGCTTCTCACAGTCCAAGTCACCCTGGTCGTCTCTGGGCCACTGGAGGTCATCTCCTGGAGCCTGGCCCTGCCGCGGCCGAAAGTAGGGGAGAGGGGATGGGCGTGTGGATTTGCAGATCAGGGAGGGATCAACCTGGCCTGTGAACTGTGTTGGCTGTGCTGCAGGTTTTCAGTGAATCTGTTACAGCTTTTTCATTTCTACGCTTTATTATTTTTGATCCGGGAATTGATGATCTATATTTGCAAGGGATTGGATTGAAGTGGTTAAAATATGTGCAGGTTTTATTTATGCACGGGTCAAAAGCAGGGACGCCATCCCTGGGTGAGAGAGCATGCTGCCAGTTGCCACTGGGATGGAGGGGGAGGAAGTGACGGGGAGGGCACAAAGTGTGGTTGGGCATGTACACAGCTCTGTTGGCTGGACTCTATACTACGCCTTACACACTTTAAATAGGTTGTATTTCAATGAAATGATTTTTAAAGCAAAACAGAAAGTCTATGAATTTTAAGCAACCTAAAATTAAGGTCAGTTGTAACATTCTTGAACAGACACTGAATCTTTCTACTCATGTGGGATAAAATCAGGGGAGACTTCTGAATAAAATAACAAATTACAGGAACCAGTGGGGAACACCCTGAGATTTTACTCTGCTAAGGAATCTTTTGCTGTTTTGTACACTGCTCTGCAAGCAGCCCTCCCCCTCCCCTACTAGCACGGACAGGACAGGCCTAGGTACTGGGCTACTTTATACCCTCTAGTGCGATACATGTCCCGCCGCAAGACCAGAAAGTCATTAGCCTTTCCCTACACATACAAAGCTTTGCATCAAATCAAGGTGCAATTGCAGATACTAAGTTAGCAGGTTCATGTCAAAACCCAGAACTTCTGATTCTAGAAGCCCTGGGTATCGATAAGTACGCTCTTTCTTATGAGTTGAGCTATTTAGGAGTTCTTGGGACTACACCAGGATCACAGAACATCATACTTTAAAAAAAAAAGTGATTCTAAATACTTTACCTTTTTTAGGAGTGGCTGCGGAGAATCAACAAGATTGAGCGATTTGCGGTGGGCACTTAGAACTTTAGTTGGCAAAGTCATGGGAACAACTGAAAAAAGGAAAAAGTTCTTCTGAGGAAGAGGAAAGATAAAATACTTCTTTGGAAAGGTACTGAAGCTATTTCTTATTTAACACAAACCATCCAAAGGAATGGTAACTTCTTTAGCTTAATTTCAACAGGAATTTATTATGTAGCCACGTCATATGCTAAAGCTGGGAACAAGAAGTGAGCAGGACATGGGTCTTGATTTAAGGAGATGAGTTTTACTTTTTCCTCCTGGAATTCAGGGAAATTCACATAGCACCTTAGGCCTTAGAAATGACTGAGTCCAACCTTTTTTCTTTCGGATAAGGAAACTGAGAACCAGAGAAGGTAGACCATTTATCCAAGGTCACTGGCCTTCTCATAATTAGGGAGTCCTGGTTTCCTGTTCAGTTTGCCTTTACTCTGCACTGCTGGGTGTTAGGGCTTCTGTTCTTTAACCACTATTAGTTATCATTATCCATCTTTATTCATTAAGCCATAGCATGCTATAATGCTCAGTTGGGAATAATATTTGCATACATATAATATAAAGAGTAAATATTGATTTAACTAAACTTTAATAAAACTTCTTTCATAGACTAGAGAAAGCAAAGCAGAGTTACGTTGATTTTAAATGATTAAATCCTCACCCACACAAGAGAAAGTCAAAAGCGAATAAAGTAGATACATCAAAAGACAGAGGCACACCAGAATTATTTTAGAAAGAGGGAGCTATGTAAATGCCAGAGTTGATGTGGTTGCCTCTAAATAAGGACTGCCTGGGGGGCAGGGGGGGAGGAGCAGGAAACATCTGCATTTACTGCCTTTTTGGATTCACTGACTTTTAAATTATGCCCATGCAGTACTTTGATAAAAGAAGTTCTTGTGACAGGCAGAAAAGAGTTAATAACGCACATGGAATTTCCAACCCCTTTGCTTTTGCCATCATGGAAAGTATATCCCGAGTGGAGTGGACGGCACTGAAAACATGGCTGTCTTCTGTCTTCTTACAAAGAGGGGGCAGATAGCACTTCAAGGATGTGCTCTGCATTAGGTGGTTGATATACTGGTCAAGCTCGTCCTGGCTTTCTGTAATTGGACAAGAACAAGAGCTGAGTGAAAACAAGGCACAGAAATGCTCTAAAGGCACGTGTGTAGCAGGCGGTGCCAAACAGATTTAGTAGAAGACATTTGATATAAATATTTGTACCCTCATTGGTGAGGATAAAGAGATTTACATAAATAACATATGTGTTTATAAAGTTATTATTTGGAAAAACTTCCTCCTAGGAAAAGAAAACACAGGTCAGGATGTGTTTACGTCACATCATCCCAAGATGCAGTGAATAACATGTACCACAACCGTGAGTCAACAGCAAATGGCTGATCTTGCTTTAATTTGTGATGTATATGTTAAGCATTATGGAACCTCCAGTCCCCATCCCAAGTGCTTATTGAAAAGTGAAAAACAGTTTACTTCAGCCCAAAATCTTGTTCGGGTTCATCATTCATACCCAACCCAATCTGGACCACACTACCATTCCTTTGAATTCCTTTGAAAATTAGTATATTTAGTGAATATATTTTGTTTCTGAATATATTTTGTGAAAAGTCCTCATTCCTGAAACTCTTTGTCCCTCTAGGTTTAAAAAAAATCCCACTTTTGCAGTTTAGGTTTTTAAACTGGCATTTAATTCATTTTAATACATTCAAGTTTCAGAAGCCTCTTTTTTGTTATGTTAATTACCAATCATTTTCTGTGCTTGAGTCATAGGGCACTGTTATCAGAATGCCAAGATTTAAATAAATTGAATGAACCACCCACGAAGGCATTCCAAGTCTTACCTTGATTACCTTGACTATATACGTCTTCCAAATATCCCCCCAAGTCTGAATCGATATCAGGACTGAAGCTCCCTTCACTGGCATCATCAAACAACTTCTCATCACAGTCTGGATCCAGGAAGGTCAGATAGGTGTAGAAAGATGTGGTGAGAAATTCGGAAAGGCTTCCTAATTTTACTCTGCCAAGGAGACACTATGTTAGGCATACAGGTGCAATGTGGACACACTTCCCCTATCAATCATCTAGAGACTTTTCAACAATCAGGTGCTTCTGCCAGAATCAAGAAATACATCATATGCAGATTGCTCCATGTATGTAGTCAGCCAGGAAATTAAAAAGAAAACAGCGGCAAACAGCAAATATGCAGTGGAAGTGCACATACATCAAAAGTCAAAATAATTGCGTTGATTTCTTACTCCCAAGCCCAACACCAATACAAATCTCTTTTACTGAGCCCACCCAAATTTTACAAAACATACTGAGCAAAGCAATATATTCTTTTAACCAGAGCCAACCCTGGGGTTTTGTTGTTTGGTTTGTTTTGGGGTTTTGCCCTAAAAATGACTGAACTAGAATAAAGCCATCAGCAGTGGCTCTGTGGGTGCGCTCGTGCCAGGCCATCATCGTGAGTCCCTGCCACGGAACAAGGCCACACGGACACAGCATCTGGGAACATCTCGTAGCCCAAGTTCTCTCTAGAAGGAATGCCATCCCCAGACCTGGAGAGAAGCCAGAGCGTTACAGCTGCATTATCAGGCGGGGGAAAGTTCCACCGAAAAACGGGCGCTGAGGGGCAGCATGCAGTGGCGCTGAGAGGCGGCAGCTCCAGAGGTCTGGCGTACTCCTGGCCGGCGCCGGAGCAGGCAGAGGGAAGCAAGTCGGCACCCTGTAATTCTAGATAGACGGGAGGCAGGAACCTAGGATCCTTCGCAGCTCCCAGCATCAGATTACGTGGGAGTAGAAGATGTCAGCGTGGGGTGCAAAGGAATCCACGGGTGCTTGAGCTTCAAAGGGTGACTGGAGAACCTCAAGGAACAAGGGCAAGAAAAGCCTCCCCTTAATAAAGTAAAAAGTGTAGCCTCCTAAAGCCCTGGGGCTGGTTCTAATGATGGCTTGGCTTTACCCTGAGATTGAGGAACAGGAGGAGGGGGGGTAAAGTGGGAAAATGAGAAGGTGAAGTTTCTCTGTGATGAAGATGAAATGAACCGGCGAATGGCAGAAAGGCCAAAATTTTAAAGGTTTCAGAGAGCAGCGAGCTACCCCAGGCAGATCCAAGGGGTAGAGTGTGACATGTAGGGTGAGCTCAGCTTTTTAAAGAACCTCAGACCTAGAGGAAAAGCCAAAATGTGATTCAATTTTAATTATCCAGAACTCAGAAGGCAAGGCTGGGGGCAGAGCCTAGGCCTCTGGCTTCTCTCCGTGGTTCTCTGTAAACAGGAGGCCCGCCTGATTCCTGGAAGCCGCATCCAGCTCGGCAGCGGGATTCGAGCCTGGCTTCTGGATCCATGCAGAACTGCTGCATCTGTTCACCTCGTTCCTGGTCCATAGACGGGAATGCGGTTCACAGGACAAAGTGAAGGCTAAGTGAGGCAACACATACCAGCAAAAAAGAACACACTGCAAGTGCCGGAGAACTGCAGCCAGTAACCTCCAGACCATGCTTCGAGTTCAATTGAAGAACGTGTTTTGCAAAGCAGTTATTACACGCATGCGCTACATTTTCCTGATTCTGACACTGTATACCAGGCGGTAACTCATCCAAACCGGAGGCGCCATGTCTGGGGGCTGCTGGTTGCAGATATGGCGCTCGCCCTGGAAGGGTAGATGGCAAGCACAGGGGTATTCCCGGGAGAAGCCTGGAGAAGGCTGGTGGAGGCCACTTCAGTCTACAGCAAAACACACAGAAGGCTGTGTGAGCAGAGGCCAACCCCACCACGGGAAATACGCAACCCAGCCCTGACGACATCAGGCTGTGAAATAAACCTTCAGAGAGCCCAAACACGGGATGAGTCCATGAGCTGACATACGGTGGTGGCCAGGGCTGGGGGAGGGGAACGGACAGCTGGTGGGCACCAAGTCTCTGCTTTGCAAGATGAAAAAGTTCTGGCGATCACCTGTGCAGTTGTGTGAACATGCTTCACTCTGCTGAACTGGGTGCTTTAAAATGGCGAAGACAGTCAGTTTTAAGTGATACGTATTTTACCAGCATTAAAAAAAAAAAAAAATTTGTGCAGCAGGGCCCCTGGCATGGAGGAAGTGAGAAGAAGTGAGAATTGACTTCAATTCCCAAACACTTTTATAGTAACTGGCATTCTGTCAGGGGCCAGTGGGAGCTTCCCTGCGCCTGTGGAAAAGCGCACACCTCACTGTGGGCAGGTGTATTTCAGGGGATTTGGAGAGACCAGGGTATTGATGCTACCAAAAAAACCCTCTGCCTTGTGCCAGGCAGAGGGTAGAAAAACGGAAGGAGATCTCCTGGGAGCCGAGCCCCCACCACTCAAGGTGCTGGGCTGTTACCTGGAGGTGCGCGTCTGCCCCAGCTCGGGCCTGCAGACCCGCGTGCTCTCGCTCCGCAAGCGAGCAGTGGCCGAGGTGCTCTGCTCTGCGGCCACCGAAGAACTGTAAAGCTCTAGGAGTTATTCCTAAGGCGAGAGCACACTCAGGTCACTTCAAGGCGACGACTGGGCATGGCTGGCTGCTGGGTGTTGGAGGTTTTCTTCCGAGCCTTTCACAAGGAACAGACGGGGGTCCCATACAGGCCTTCCAACAATGCCACTTCTGAGAGACTTGGTATGGTCACCTCTCCACACCCCCAGCCTCTGGTACCCATAAATGCTTAACAAATCCCCACAACACAGAATGACACGGTGACGATTCCAGTTTAACCTGGGAGGCTGGATTATGTAAGTTTAACTTCCTTTTGGCCCAAAGCTCCATGCTCTTGTGCTCAGCATTTAATATAAAAAATGGGAGCAGGGCAGCGTAAGACTTTAAGAAAGGTCAATGTTATTTTCATTTTTTAAAAAATTACAAATTACCTAGCTCCTCCAAAATATCCATCCTCTAGTTTCCTAATTGTAGAAAGAACTGCGGCATGAATGTCTGAGCCATCATTTACTAAGGGAAAAAAGAGAGAAAATTAGTTTACTTAGCTGGGGATATTTTTGTTTTTCTTTTTGGCATGTACTGAGATGATTTCACCAGTATCACCTAATTAAAATACGTATGGCCTAGAAGATTCCCAAGCTAAGAAACTGAACTGCTGAGAACTCCTTTTAGTACTTAGCTCTGTCCATGGGAGCCATTTGACAGGTTCTGAAAAGGACCCAAACCAACAGTGGAGAAAGAGCCAGAGAGATCAGGTTACCGAGCATGGTGGGGGTGATGGGGAAGGTGAGCGTGGGTCTGCCCGTCATCCGCCAGCAGGTGCACAGGTGGGCTAGCTCGATCCTCAGCATCTCCACCATCATCTCGTTGTCCAGCGCCAGGTAGAAGTGATGCTGGTCAGTGAACTGCAAGTCCGAGCAGGCCAGGTGAAAGGCTGTCGTTCCCCTCCCCCGCCCAACCCCAGCTGTCTCTCATGCAGCACTGGTCCTTCCGTGTGGTTTCCACAGCTGGGCTCCACTCTGGCTGTCACCCTATCGTGGGGCTCTCCTTGCAATCAGGCAAATCAATCTGCCGCCTGCTCTGCGTGGCTCAGGAGGGCAAGGTGCACAGTTAGAGCTATTTATAGGGGCTCAGATGGGATTCAGGCAGCCAGCCCCCGCCTGCAGTCTCTGAATGGAAATCAGTGACTCCTGACTCCTACTCCTTCCAGGGCTGCTAGGTCAGAGACGCTTTCCCAGTGAGGGCACTGAGAGCAGGCGAGGTAGAGAGATGCTTTTCCTGACTGATGGGCTGCTTAATGTGAAGTAAAGGCCCTGTTGTCTGACACTGGTGAAAATCAAATTGTCCTGCTGGCCTCTGGACTAGTCCACACTCAGCTCAGGCCTGAATTTGCAACAAAGGGAAATCACTCATAAGATTTACATAAGCAGCATGGGCTAGGGTGCAAAAGAGCAATTTGGAACTAGGACCCCATGACCCCAATGTGTCCAGGTAGTGGGGGGATTGTGGTCTTTGTAACCCCAAATGGATGAAAAAAGTTTGGTGCTCATTCCACAGGACTAGTTTCCTTTAGAAACAAAAACTCTAAAGGAAAGTTCCATAATCAGTGTAGTCAGGATCCTATCTAGGGGGTTGGGGCCCCCAAATCAGACAGGCTGTGTGTTATGCAGAGGCCGAGCGTTAGAGACTATTGCATTTTGGGGCACAAGGGCCGTGAATCAAGTGACATACCACTAGCAAATTTTATAAAGTGTGGTGAATGTCACTGCTACTCCTGACTGGAGGTGATGGCATACTCAGTTCGATTCAAGCCACACTTACGGAGCACCTCTGCGAGTAAGGAATTGCGCCAGGGCCGGGTGTTACCTTCTATGTCTCCATTCGATCATACGCATGCAGAATTGTACACAGCTCCCCAGACAGAAAAAGGAACTTAATAAAAGGCTTCCTGTTGGTTTGCTACTGGTCTGCTCCTCACCTGGGGTGTGAAAGTAAAGATTTGGTTCCTAATCACATAGAGTTTAGATGTCCCAAGAACACCGATGTGCCGATAAGGTCGTCCGCTCAATTTCAGATTCTTGTTTCGTCCTATTTGAGAAATGAAAAAGAAACTGGAGTTAGAGTAAATACAGTAACGTCCAATCCTAGTGGCTCTGGCTAAGACTGGGCTTATCTTTATGTTAAACAATCCACTTAGGTTTTTCAAACATTATCTTTCTTTAAAATGAGCCCTGGGTGAATTAAAGACAAATGCCACCCCCTTTTTCATGTATGTCTAGCGCAGCATCTGTTTCAACATCTCTGTGAAATAAATGTATTGAAAGAACTCATTAATGTTCAGTGTTTATTTAGTATTGCGCCATAATGCTCAGATTCTAGAAAAAGTAAAGAGAATCCCTTGCCATTTGAATGGCAAGGTAAATGAGCGTTTTCTGAGACTACGGAAAAGCAGTCTCAAGACACAAACCATGGCGCCCTGGTGACGTGGAAGGCGGCTTCTTTGCGAAAGAGCTGGCGAACCGCGCAGTGAACCCGCAGCAACATCTACGGGGCGGCACGAGAAGAAAGTGCTCGTTGGCTCTTTCCTCATCACGGTAAAGCAGCCAAACCACCTGCTTTAGCGCTTTTCCCAATTCTTTAGAATTTATGCATATCACAGTCTCCCCCAGACCCAAAACCTAGAACCAAGATGCCCCTTAGCCCAAAATGCCCTGTGATTTCCCCAAACCTACCAAGCTTGGCATAGAGGTGACTGAGAATCCGGCCTGGCTGGACACGGATTGGGTGGATGTCGGCAACACTCTGCACGTCCAACCCGTGTTTCCTCAGCAGCTCCTTAATGTGACTGTTTTCTGCCAGGACTGTAACTGTGAACAAGAAAACCACAGAACCCACATCAGACTGCGGCCCTTGCCTCCTCACGGGCATACGCGCCGTTGGCTGATCTCGTCTTTGGCCTGTGACGGAACTTGAGCGTGCTGGCTCGCCAAGCCCTGGGTGGCTCTGAAAAGGACAGTGCGTGTCCTGATGCTCTTCCTGGTTTTCTTGGACCTCCCCTCAACACCCACGAGACATGGCTATCAAGTGCCTTCAGTGCACAAGAGAGTCTGTTAAGAAGCTTCTAGAAATGGTCTCCAACAGGTCCCAGGCCAAATTATCCCATCTCAGATGGTGCTTTGCCTCTCTCTGAGTCTGCATTTATTCTAAACCTGTCTTGTGTTCTTTTCACATAGGGTTCCAGGGCAAACTGTGCTACATGGGGGACGCCACGAGAAGTCTGTGCCCCTGCTCCAAAGGGCAGAAGAGGAAAGCAGTAGGTGGTATGTGCTAGCAGGGAATGCTCTGACTGAGGGGAGGGGGCTCTTTGCCCTCCGGAGAGAAGGGGAAATGGACCTGCTAGTGGCGTGTTGCTCTTGGGGAGCAGGGGGAGACTATAGTGTTCCCAGAACCACCGCACAGAGCTCTGTCCACCCCAAGCTGGACCCTGTAGCCCTGATGGGCTGGCCTGAGCCCCATCTCTAGTGCGTGAGGGTCCGGGGAAAATGATACTTCACTGCCCGCATCTGTGGCACCAGCACTGCTGGCTTTATGAGAAGGGACAGCGCTTTGGCAAATGGAAGGCGTCCCAGGGTTGCTGGCTGCAGCAGGGCCTGCTGGGAATTTAGAGGGGCTCCGGCAGGGCTCAGGCTACAGGAAGAAGACTTGGTTACTATTAAGCTAGCCCCCCCCCCCCAAGTCCCACCACCGTACCCACAGGCTGAGGACACCTGGAATACAAAATACATTAAATGCCACTGAAACCTGAATGTCACCGCCTTACGTTTACATAATACGTGATACCTTTTCAGAGTATTTTAATATCAAGATCTCATGTGTGTTTCGCAACAAGGCCCTAAGAAGAAACCTCGAGTGCTCACCTGGCCAGGCAGAGCTTGACAGGGACTGGAAGCTTCACCTCTAGGCCCTCAGCAACCTGGAGCACCAGGACTGGGGGTTGGGGGGGCGGGGGTGGCTTCCCCTGACAGCTTCTCTTCTGAAGCTGCTTCACAGTGGTTGCTCTCTGTAGTGGTGACTCTTTGAGAACCGTGGTTTGACGGAGGCCTGTGAACCTCACGATCTGACAGCTATATGGGGAGCAGTTTCTGAATCGGTGCTTCCCCTTCCTTCCTCTAGCACAGACCCTTTGACACCTTCTACTTTGTCCTAGTCTATTTTAAAAAATGCTGCTCAGGACTCGCCCACGTGCCCCAGCTTGTAGTTTGAAAGAGCCTTGTGGGCTTAAGAGGCAATGAGCAGCCTGTGCTCTGGTTAAGCGCAGAGACGGTGGCATTGGGACTGGCTATCAGCTGCGGGTGCTTGAGTCGGCAAACCTCGAAGCCGCCTATGTGACATGCGGGGGAAAATCACAAACGTCTCCACGTCAGAACGCTGTGATGCGGGGTGGGGCTTGTGGTGGGCCTGGCTGGCGCATAGCAGTGACCACGCCTCTTTCCCGGTTGCCATCTCAGCTCATCTCCAGACCACCTTGGGAGCAGGTGACAGACAGGACATCCGGAGGCACAGAGAAGGGAAGCCTGGCCGAGGTGGCAGCCCAAGCTGGTCTTCCACCTCCGGAAGAGGTGGGGAAGCAGGTGGAGGCAGGGAGGAGGGCGAGGACGCCCACTTGGGCTCTGAGTTCTCGCCAGAGTCACATTCTACTTCTTGAGGAGCAGCAGGTACGGGAAGTGATGCTCGGCGAATCACCTGTGCCCCACTTCAACCAAGGGTTAGTTTCAAGGAAACAGCTGCTTTGCACAAAGCCACTTTGCGGCGGGGAAGACTACTGTTGCCTTTGAGAGCAATTGAGTTCTAGAAGGAATTTTCAGACCTGATAAACACTAAAGCACATATACATACAGAGTGTAAAAACTGAAATAGGAAATTTGCCAGCAATTTCCATGAGATAACTGGTTTTATAAAGTTAAACAGGCAGAGTAAATATGCTCACAAACCTTGCACCACGACATCAGGTTTGACGGAAGTGGAAAATCTTCGGTTTAAGGGATCGATTTCACCAGTGGCAAGGAATCCCTAAGAATAAAGGAGTGTTAACACTGAGAATTTGGTTCCCTAAAATTTCACCTTAAACCTAAGTTTGAAAAGGAAATATTTGGGGGTTCGAAATCTTCAGTATTGTATTTTTCAAGTCACTTGCCTATTTTCTCTCTCTCTCTCTTTTTTTTTTTTCTTTTTTTTTTTGCAGTAACAGGGATGGGCCTAGATGGCATCCTGCTATGCTCAGTAAGTCAGACCGAGAAAGACAAACACTGTATGACTTCATCATTCATAGGTGGACGATAAAGAAACAAAACAAGGAACAAACAAAACAAAACTCTTGGATTATGAGCACAGCGGTTCCCAGAAGGAAATGGGGTGGGCCAATGAGGTAAGATGTCGTCTACACAGATGTGGCAGGGGCTTATCACCCGAGCCACAGGATGTTATGAACTAATGTCACCTCAATTAGAAAGCAGCAGTGGCAGTTAATATCTCCCGTGCCCTTGCCCAGTGCCGGGCTGTGCTGCATAGTTAGGCCTCCCAGCCGGTGGGCACTACCACTGCCACCCTTTCACAGGCAGGAGAGCCCAGGTAAGTGGCAGAGTGGAGACTTGACCCCAGCCGACCGCCCTGAGACACATAGTTCAGGGTGTGTGTTTGCAAAGAGGGGACTCCATTCCTTCACACTTTGTATAAATGGTCTGAGCCCCAAGAGTGGGGATCAGGGGCTCTGGGAGTACTGAGGAGGAGTGGACCTAATGCCAAGTTCTTTGCTTCCTGTCTCACAGACACAGAAATCAGTGGACGTACTGCAGAGGCCATCACGTCCAACCTCTTCATTTTACAGATGAGGAAACTAAGGCCCAGGGAGGTTAAGGGATCTGCCTGAGGTCACAGAGCTAGTCTAGTCAGAGGAAGGGCTGGTCTTCTGAAGGAGAGGTATATGTTGTCCCCACTAATAAAGACAGAGCATAAGACAGTCTCTTCTGCAAAGAACATGACCAGGAAATTGGGGAGACTATCCCAGTGTGAAGCTACTGCTCCACTGTGAGGCTTTTTTACTTTCACTCTTCTGTGACACATGGGGAACCCCTGTGGAATTCTGACCCACTGCTCCCACCCCCATATCTAGAACCTGGGCTGGAGCCCCCACCCATCCCGAGGGGCCAGGAGTGCTCAGCTGGGCAGGACCCTCCCGGTAAAGTTGAACCCTTGGGATCGAGTCATCCATACCTGGGACTGGTGAGGGATCCATTTTTGGCCGGCACAAAAGAACCTGCGTTTTAAAAACTGAAGCCTGGGGCAAGTAAAGGCTCTCCGAGAAGGGATGAGTCAGAGCAGTGGACCTTCTTTGGGGGGGGGGGGGTGCCGTGAGCTGAGGGGACACCTGACGCAAAGTTAACCCCCATAAAGCCCGCCTGTGGCCTGTGGGGGGAGGGCCGTGGAGTGCTAGCCCCGCACCTGCGGCCAGAAGCAGACCCCATCATTTCTGACCCTGTGTCCCTCACACCTGTGCTGATCCGGGCCGAGAAGCTTCTGGCCTCCTACTGACTGCCGGCTCAGCCAGGCGGCACTGCACAGCAGGGGGGCCGCCGGGAAGGCATGTTGGGCGTGCCGTGGACCTCAGTGGGGCAAGGTAAATGTAGGACCCACAAGCCCTGGCGGCTAGCCTCAGAGCCACCCAGCAGTGCTGGCTGTACAGCCACGGAGACGGCAAAGACGTTCACAGCCGCCCCCTGGCACTCTGCTGGAGCCCCTGTACCTCAAGCCTGCCAGCCTGCAGACTGTGCGTCCCCAAGCCCCTACCTCCGCCAACAGCGAGCCGAGGATGTATAAGGACTGACCCCACAGATGGGGCAGCTTCCCCAGGGGAACTCGGTCCACCGTGTGAGGATTCTTATACTCTTCGTCTACCTGGCAGAGAGAGAGACCCCAAATCAGAATGCCAGAGGGTAAAAAGCTCAGTGCCATAGCGCCCTGGGGAGCGGACTTCAAAATGCCACTCATTCGATGGCCCAGACGGCTCTGTGGGAGAGCTGGGTTCACAGGCGGCAGGGGGCCACCACCCTCAGGACACTCAAGCTGGGTGGGAGGAGGGGGAGGGGCCCACATGCTAAACGCAGCAGAGGTGGCCATCTGATCCAGGCCTGGCTTCCGGCAGCGCTCTTCCCACAAGCACACTGCCGGCAAGCAGCAGAGAGGCAGGCTTGGGGGGTGGTGGAGGGGAGCCGGCCTGCCTCCTGGGTGCGCAGCTCTGGGCCACAAGAAGCTTCACAGCGCAGGGCTCTGTTTTGCGCACTGTATTGTGGGAACAATGATCTGAAACAGCCTGCACAGTCTGCCAGTGAGAGGCCAGATACTAAGAGGGGTTTCCTCCTTCAGGCTGTCCCCTGGGGTTCATAGACTCTGTGCCTGTGCAAGAAAATTACCAGAAGGTGGCACTAGTTATTGAGGAAAAGCAAATGGACTATGACATCACTAGTTTTCCGATGCACAGCGCTGGTCCGCACTGTAAAGGCTGGTCTGCAACTTACTCTGCTGCCAACGCCATGCTGACCTTTGGGTCTGCCAGTCATTACAGTGTTGGCCAGGGGTAAGGCTAATGACCACTTTTCCCCTGCAGAAAACACAAGCCAATCAAACGAAACAGGAAGCATTTATCTTTTTGCAAAGAAGAGGGGAGTTGGTCTGTGCTTGTGGAGTAAACAGTGATATTATTAGTATTTAGTAAAATTTTTAAAATTTGCCATAGTAGTAAACAAAGACACCCTTAACTGCACATCTGAGCAGAATTAAATATCACACATAATCCAATAATCCAATAGGATAATAATGTGGAAGGAGATTCTCCAAAACTTCATAGTGGTTATTTTTGGGTAGTAAGATGAAAAAAAAAATGTTCTTCTTTCTACAGAGGCCTGGATGTTTTGCAGTGCGCAGGATTAGGTTTACAATCAGACTGTACATTAAGTCTATTTGAAATGTAAGTGGTGTTAAGAAAGACCGCAAAGATCTGGAAGGAGAAATACTCCATCGACGCAAAGACCGGGGGCAGACAAGGTGTCTGGTCAAAGGATGGCCTGGCCCTGTGCCCCCCGACCCGGGTTGTTGGGGCATCCCTCTTGCCTTCTCCGCCCCAGTCCTGCCTGCCCCTAGTGCACCCCGCCTTTGCCTCTGCCAATCCAGTGTGTGTCCTCCAACCCACGGACCGGCTTCTCCGAGCCCCCTGGCCTGTGAATCAAAGAGGCAGAGCTGGAGTAACTACCTCTGCGCCCCAGTGCTAGCCTGCACCTGGCCCGGGGCAGCTGTCCAGTGGCAGGCGCCTTGGCTGTGGCACCTTACATATGCCTGTCTGGCTGGGGGAATGAGTGAGGCAGCGGTCCAGGCTGAATGCCACCTTGGCTCAGGGCCGCGGTCACGGGGAGAACTTGCACAAAGGTGTCCTCTAAGTCTGGGAGGTCCTGCTGCAGGCGCCTCTGCACCCCGTGGCCTGACGTGTTACTGACGTGATGGATGGGCCTTCCTGGCTGTCATCTGCAAGCAGCCTCACACCCTGAAGCCAACAGAAAATGGCATCCGAAGTCGTGCCTGGCGTCTGTGGAAACGAGCCCCATATGGAGGACGTGGTCACAAGTGGAAACCCAGAGGTCAGTGTGAAGTTGAGAAGAAAGTTGCAGAGTAGCTTTTTACAACACGCAGCCATCGCTGTCCACGAGAAAGATGAGCACAGCAGCCGACAGCTGGCGCTTGCCGTCGGGGAAACATGCCTTTTAGCAGATCGCGTGTGGATGGCTATTCTCCACCTTAAAACAGGTAAAATGCCCCTGAAGTCATTTATTTTCCTACTTTTGCTGGGAAGAGTATTCGTTGGGTCTCAAAAGGGGGTGAAGAACGTCAGGAGGCCAAGCACGGACGCGCGTCCCTCGAGACCAGCAGCCCCAGTTACCTTGCTGGGTGGGATGGCGTAGAGCTCTGGCACCAGGTGGATCCCGTTCTTGCCTCTGATTAGCACTCCCTCCAGGGCCTCGCGGTATTCTTGGACCTGCAAGATAGCCGCAGCCCCCCATACCCTCTGGTAAGAAGGAGTGGTCATTGATTCTATAATGGCAGTGCCACATAGAAAAACAGCAACGAACAGACCAGAAGGAGGAGACAGGGCTCAAAAATGCACACACCTTTAGCTCAAGGAGTGGAGGAGACCTCTTGCTGACAGCAAATGTTTGCAAGAACCAAACGCCACGGCCTTTTCTGTGTTGTCCTTG
The DNA here is from genome assembly GCA_004024925.1 of Scalopus aquaticus. NCBI lineage: Eukaryota > Metazoa > Chordata > Mammalia > Eulipotyphla > Talpidae > Scalopus > Scalopus aquaticus. Next base: position 59,618 of record PVIJ01004326.1, read on the forward strand.
ACTCCTATTTCACTCTCAGCTTCTTACATATTTCAATTTTGCCTCAACAGACAGATTATAAGCTTCATGGAAAGGAGGCCTAATCCATTTCCACCTATTGGTAGTTTTCCACTTAAAAGCCCTCAATCCAACATTTATCACTCAAGAAATATTTGGCTGAATGGATCCTATGTGAGGAAAAGAAAGGTCTGTACTGCGATCCATGTCCTGGATACTTAGGGTACACTACCGAATATAACGGAAGCTGCTGATGCAAATATTTCTATGCCACTAAAAGGCAATGAAAGAAACCATCTCTTAAAAGGGAAAAGAAGGGGAGCCCTTCACCAGTCACCTAGATAAGTAACACATTTCATCTCTGGAGAACCCAAACACCTGCCAGATCTCATTTTCTTCCCTTTTCTAACTTACAGATGGCAAAGCTCTGCAGGATGCATCATTCATTCCTAAGTGTCCCTGGGCAGCCACGGAAGAGAAGCGGAGGGGAAGAGTAATGGATTCAGGAGGCCCGGAGAACAAGGTGCCGAGCATGGTCTTTTTGTCTCAACTTTGTTTTCACTTCTGAAAACTGTCAAGGCTGCTCACAATTGAAATTCAAACTCAATCCTTTTGAGATCTTTCCATGTTGAGATAAAAGGACAGAAGACATAAGACCTAAGATTATCACTAAAGCATAAGGGTAAGAAACAACAAGAAGGGGGCATTGCCATTTTAAGCTTACTGCTACTGTCAAAGCCAAAACAAATCTTAGATTCCGCACATCACCCCAGAACAGGTGAGCCTAGCAGGTTAAGAAAACAGCAAGGCAGTGAGTTCATCAGCCACTCACCTAAGCGGTCCTGGGACCTGTTCCGTGCGCTCAGGGCTCAGCGCGGGGCGGCGAATGCTAAAAAGATCTGTCTTGAACATAAGACTGCTGCATTAACACACATTTACTGAGCACTTACTTTGTACTAGGCACAGAGAACCTATAGGTGAACTGGATACAAACCACCCTACCAGGGGCCTTTGCCAAGTAAATGGGAGACCAAATGCAGATGACTCATGCTGTTATAGGGGCCCTGGCCCGGCTTTTCAGGGGAGAGAGGCTTTCTGAAAGAAGAGGCGCTTGACTCGAGCAAAGAAGGAGGTGCAGCCAGGGGAGGAGAGAGTGTCCTGGGCATTTAAGAAGAGGACAGAGAAAGCGCGGCTTGTTCAAAGGGCTGAAAGGGTTTCAGTGTGCTTGGATCACAAAACTCAAGAAAGGAAGGAAGTCACAGAAAAGGGGCCTCAGAGGTAAAAACAAGGGCTGGATCTTATGGGGCCCTCCAAAACTTTTGAGGAGCTTGTACTTCATTCCAAAAGCAATTAGGAAGCCACTCAAAGCTTTAAAGCAAGACCACAGCATAATCTGACTTGTTTTTTAATAAGAGCACTCTGGCAGCCTTGTGGAGAAAGGAAACAGCCGGGAGCAAGGCTGGAGGCTGGGAGGCCGTCAGGAGGCTGTTCTATTAAATAAGACCTTAGTTGAGGGTGCCCTGAGACGAGAGCCAACAACAACAAGGGCCCAGCTCCTCTGAAAAGAACAACGGCAACAGCAAAGCCTGCCTGTGAGTCTGTTCTTCGGTGGTCCCTGATGAATGCAACCCCCCGGGACTCAGCCTCTGTACAGTCCCCTCCCTTTGAAGGTGACCCTTTACACATAGAATGCAACAGACATGGACACTTAGTTAGCTCTGGATCTAAGCTTCAAGAAAGTTTGGGAGATGACCCCCATGTCAAAAGCCTAACTGCCCAGAGACTGTAACAAGGCCATGAGAAGTCCAAGGTAGCCACGTGGCAGAGAACCCAGGGCCTGGCCCACAGGCCCGGTGAGCTCCCACTGACAGCCAGCATCAACCCGCCAGCTTCGTGGGCGAGGCCATCTTGGAAGCAGATCCTCAGCCCCGGCGAATGCCCAGCTGACGCCGGGTGAAGCTAAGACAACACATCCCTACTGAGCCCTCCCAAATTGCCGAGTCATAAGCAAACAAATAAAATAGTTGTTGCTTTAGTCCACTAAGTTTGGGGCAGTTTTATTAAGTAGTAACAGATAAGGAGAACAGTGCCCTAAAATCTAGTACAATCCTGTGTTCCAATAACAATCAGCACACGGGGAGAATAAGAATGCAGATTATCGACACAGCACTCCACACTTTCTCACCTGAACAGCGTCACCATTGAAGATCCCGTCTATTATGAAATACGTCCAGAACACAGGCCACTCACATTCGATGTTTTCAAAGAGCTTGAGTTCGGCGGGGTCATAATGCAATCGGTTTGGATCCTGGAATCAGTAAATAGACCTCCTAAAAGATGATGTCAGAGCACACACACACACGGCCATGGACCTTGCTGGCTTTTCCTCCCTGGTCTGATTCAGTAATCTGTGAGGTGGGCGTGATCAGGATTCTGCTATAATGAAGCGATGCTATTTTTGGCCGTTTTCCATGGTAAAATTTCAGACTCTTTGGTAGCTGATTATAGTAAAGCCTTTTAGATCTTTAACAAATAAACAGCAATTTGCTTATCACAGTGCTTGGCAGGCGGTTTGACTGATGTCATTATATCAGTCACCATGGCAGAGGAGAAGCCCACAGTTGATCGTTAACAAGCGTGAGCTACAGAACTGTTTGTTCTTGTCTACAAGCTGGTGTCAAACCCCCAGTTTGCTGGCCTCTCGATGACCTCAGGAACACTGCCTCACTCCAGGATGGCTGATGCAAAATTAAGACTGTCTCTCCAGTATCCCAACATCTAATTACAATCAAAAGAAGGAGAACAGCACAGTAGTAACTGAGATACAAAGCAGTTAAAGAATCATAAGGAACAATATTTAAATACAACCTCTCGTGGGGTCTTATAACCATCTCGAAGGAAGCGGCAGCATCCGTAACGCCCCTAGGAGAATAAAGAGAGGTTCATCTGGTGAAAGCCGAAGAATTTCCTTGCCTTTTTATTTTGATTCAAGTCAGCCCTTCACCCCCTTTCCCACAAATCTTTCAGTAATAAAATGTGTATTGTGTGCTCTGCGCTAGCAGTACAAATTATTTTTAATACATAATAAGCAGTGTAAATTCAGATTTGATTAGCGCTTGAGAGGAAGAGTGAAAATCTTCCATGAGTGTATTGGGGCCACGAGAGTAACTAGGCAAGGCCAGCGAGGGGCTGCCCTCTCATTCTGACCGCGGCAACACACAGACATGCAAAGAGGCCTTCACCGCTTGGGGAAGCCACCGAGCACATACTTGAGTGGGCTGCTTCTGTTTGGAAGCCCGGGAAGCCAAGGGGACAGTCCCCAGGCTCCTAGACTGTTCTGGAAGTCCCGGGAGACCCAGCCTGAAACCTGTTCCTCTGTAAACACTTCATTAACTCTGCCCACTTCCAGGACCTAGAGACGTTTCTTTTTCTCTACTGAAGCTTGACCAAGACAGTCACCTACTTTGAGAAATGTGATCGGAGAATCTTTAGCCCCTTTGTTTCCAAGGGTTAAAAGCATTTTTCACCAAACCTAAGTATGAACATCAATGTCAGATGTGGGCTTGGAAATGCAACATCACTGATAATTTTACTGCTGACTTCAGCTGGCTGGAGTATGTGCCAGTGTCCTCAGTTCAGTGTGATCTGCCATCGTCACTGCAACTTGCTTCAGAGCAGGGATTTTTTTTAACCCCAATTTAACGCTGGTATCTCCAAGTCCCCTGAAATGGTATGTAAAGTCTGAGGATTCTTGAATATGTACATTTTTTTTCAAATCTTATAGCTTTTAAAAGATTCTCAAAGGAAACTGTCTGTGCTCTCTAAAGGGCTAAGAAGCTCTGCCTTAGAGGTACAGTAGTGGAACCAAGTGGGGTTCAAAAGTGCCAGCGAGCGTCACACCCCACTCCTTGGCAAGAGAAGCAAGTCACTACATCACTGCAGACTCTACAGTCTCTCTCACCTGAAGCCTCAGTGTCGGACCCCTTGCTCTCTGAGTGCATGTACACAAAGCAAACCACTGGCCGACCTGGCGAGCCCAGGCCTGGGTGAGCCGCCCCATCAGCAAGTGAGAGCAGTGCTTAGCATGAGGCAGGATGGTGCGGGGGCGGCCAACACTGACCTGGAGCTTGGAAATAATTTCATTTTTGGTCACATTCACCAGGTTCACATCTTCCACTGCAAACACCGGGAAGGAAATAATGGAAAGAAGGCCAGCATCAATCTCCTTAGACGTCGATGCTCTTGGCAGCATAGAGAACAAAATAGACTGAATGAAAAAGAGGTAGCTTTAGCCTGGGAAGCACTGATAGATACAATACCTACAGAACATGACTTTACTCGCGAGGAAACTTCAAGTGAGTCTGCCAGTTCTGAGCAGAGCTCTGTCCAACCAACATAGTCGCTGCTGCGCGGCCTCACCTACCCAGCCGATATTCTGCGTCCCTGGGGAAAATGCAGAGAACTGCTTGCCTCCCTCCCTCTGTGCCTTTGGTTGATTTGGCCGGGCCTTTAGGACAAGCAGGGGAGAAACTACAGGGCCACCTATGCCAACAGGCTAAGGTCTCCTGGCTGTGAAGCTGGCGTTCGAGAATACATGGGACTGGCATGAAGAGACGCCTGGCTTCTGGGGAATATGCTCTATTGGACGAGGCGGCCCAGACAGCACGCAGAGTAGGAGTTTAAATCCAGAAGATCACATGAAGAGTCAGGCAAGATGGTACAGAGCAGTATTCATTTAGTCCTAGAAAGAGTGGGTTATTTAATGGCACTAAAATATGACCTCAATATAAGTAGTTGGCCCGGGCACTAGAAACTAAGGGAAGCTGAAACTAAGAAAAAGTTTGGGAAGGGAAGGGAACTAGCGCTGAGATCTAACAAGTACAGACATGAAGCTAGACCCCCTCTCCCCCCCCCCCCACCAGCAAGCTGATTAAATCTTCCATATGAAGAGGGCATTCTTCTGGAAATAGTGAGTCCCCACTAAGGGCTAGTTAATGAGGGAGAATGGTGTGAGCTGGCGGGCGGGGCAAAGATGGGAGGAACCTTTCAGCTTCAGAATAAAGTTTCATTTTCTCATGAACGAACCTCCCCACCCAAGTCCAGTTCCTTAACGTCATTCTTCCCAGGACCCCTCTGCCGGAAGACGTGACCTCCCACCAGAAGCTCTCTGCTTACAAGTTTCCGTATCCCTCATTCCCACAACCCAAGCACAGTGGGTCTGCACAATATATAATAAGAGTCTGCTGATGGACCAGTGATTGGTGACTGATCGTCTCCAAAATAGAGTCCTCTCAGCAGCATCCAATCCCTACATTCTCTAATCTGTATCTCATGGAGGTTCTATTAATTTGCCAATTCTTTCCATCTCATCTCTCCCTCACTGCTCCGTCTGCCCATCCTCGCTGCAAGTGAACTAGTGATTGGTAGTCATTCAACTCGGGGCATAATGAAATCGACCTGAGAAAAAACATACGATAGATTTTCTACCTCCAGAGAAACAAGATTGCCTTGTCGTGCCTTATGTTTTCGCAGAGCTTTCCGGCTGACTACGCTGATTTACTCCGACCCTTGTGACCACCTGTGCCGCAGGAGGGCAAGGTCCCAGTATGGACACCCATCTGACGGATGAGGGGTCTGAAGCTCAAAGACGCCAAGCGCTGCCAAGCTAGAATGGCGTGGAGCTGCAGTCCAGGCCTTCCACCCCCAAGAGCACGGCCCTGCTCTCTGGAACACGAGGCCTGCGTGTTACCTGGCAGTGCTCCACCTCGTCAGGCAGGACGTGGATCACCGACTTGCGTCCTCCGTGAGCTCCAAAGAGGTCCAGTTCATCAATTGCCTCAAGTGCCGCCTACACACACAGGTATGAATTACGTTTTCTTCGAGTACACATCCACTCCCGCATCGGGTACTCCTTCTGCAGTAAGCAGTCTATCGCACGTTTTCTCGAAGGACAGAAACATCTTAAACAATCCAGCTAGAGTACTATTGTTACGGTTTATCTTTATTTTCAGTGGCTAGAGCTCCCCTGTATGTTGCTGCTTATTGCAGGAACAGGAAAGAGAACATAGAAACACATTTGCCCGAAGGAAATGAGCATTCTTCCAAGAAGCGAAACAGTCACGGGCTCGTCACATCGCGCATGTGTGTGTGTGTGTGTGTGTGTGTGTGTATGGGTGGGGGTATCAGGCTCATGGTCAGTTTTTCTTTCACCTAGTTTAGCGCTTAACTTCTAACAGCATCGTATCTGACACTTAAGAAGTTAATTATTTTAGTAGAAAAAGTATGTTTTTTATTACTTGACCAAGGGAGCACATTTATCATTACATTAAAAATTCTAGCCCTGGAGTCCTTACTTTGCAAAAGATACTTCAGCCTTGAGGAGGGTAGGAGACAGCATGCTAAAGGTCTAGGGCAAAAGATATAAACTGCTGGCTGGCAGGCTGAATTTACCCCTTGGGTGTGTTTTATTTGGTGCGAAGAAATTTTTTAAATGATTTTGAGTTTGAATCTTCGGAGAAAATTCCCAGTCTCCTCATTACCCCTGACACTTTTTTTTTTATCCACCTTTACTTGTTTGTGTCACTTATCTGACCCAGCACTTGAACTTGTGAGCCCTCCTCTTATCAAGCGGTGATACTCCTCAGCCCGCCTTAAGAACCAGAAAAGACATCATACATCCAGCTTCTTAGACTATATGTGAGCGAAGGCCCTGGGTGATAACAGCGGATAAGAAGGGTGAAGTGCGCTTGGTAACAGACACACAGATTGCAGTGAGGGAAACCTCCATTCTTTACCTAAAATTTCAGCAGGCTGAGTACATGGCCACTTGAATGTCATACCTGCTATTGACTTTAGAAAAATATGCAGATCGGATTAAATCCTAACTCCTGATGTTGAGAACCAAATCAAAGCAGCAAAACAAAAGAGAGGAGAACAAACAGATGATTCCATCACCTTGGCCATCCCCACAGAGCTTGCATTCAATTCCGGAATACCCTGATTAGTCTTGTCTCCACGTTCCCACATGCCATAGTCCTGGGGGAGAGAAAGGCAGTAGTCAGAGCAGGGGGTGGTATATGACAGGCAATATGGGGAGCGATTCCTTTATGTTACTGCCGGCAAAATGAAACACAAAAACTCGAAGGCTGACAAACTCCTGGCTTTCCACACAGGCTTCATTCTTCCCCATTTGCAGTTCACTGGACTTCTGTGCAGACTTTTGGAAGTAAATACTCACACGGAACAAAAATGCATGAAAAAGGCTCTCGATTTTCTTATTCCTAAAAGTTATTAATTTGTAGGAAGGTCTTGATTTGTAGAGAACAAAATACTTTCTTAAAGTCAAATGCCATGGCTCTACTTAGTTAATCCCTTTGAACTTATATTAAATTATATTATGAAATAAAGGAACGTTAATGGGTTGTAACTAGGCGAAGCTAACCAAGCCATTTGAGATAATTTAATACCCATGTCTAGCACTACTCCAGGGAAAAAGTGCTCAGCAAGTAATGGGAATCAAAGTCAAAACTGAGATGCAGAACTCTGAGCTTCCCTGGAATCTTAAAATCCATGAATACGAAGCAGCTCAGAAGGCCCAGAGCACATAAAGAATTTGACACATGTACATGCTAACTTTTATATTCACGTTTTCATTCAAGAAACCCAAGCAAAGGATACTGTCTTGAAATAATGCTCCATGCATTATTGAAAGAAGCACCCAACAAGAACAGGACCAATGTCAAATGTCAAGATTTACTTTTTTCTCTAAAGATGAACAATTTCAAAATGTGAAAATTTAGAGACACCCCAGAGTGACTTTATTGTTATTATTTTTGACATTACGTGTACTTGGAAGAAATTCCTTATTTCCATATCAAACTATAGCTTTAATGCTTAGAAACTCTTCCGTGCTCCACACCTTGCAGCCAAGCCTTGGGTGCGCCTCACATCTGTACCTCCTCCCCCCATGCCATCTTCATGCCAAGCCTGCAGCCAAGTGACTCAACCTCATAAACTGCTGGGAGGGGCTCACTCCTGGGCACAAGAGTCTAAAATGAAACTGGTCATTCCCTAGCGGGTCACCTGCACATCCCTCTGACTGCCACCCCTCTGCCATCTGGCCTCCACCCTCTGCACACCCTCAGCTGACTTTATGTTGTTCTCTAACTCTCAGCTCTCACCCTAAGTATACTCCTTCATTCTGTACCCCTTTCCCCACGCACCCCCCACCACCCCACACACAGTCAGAGCCTGTGCCTGCTCATATCCCTGCCCTCCCCTTTTTTTCCTTCCTTCTGCTCATCTAAAACCCTAATCATCTCCCAGGTCCAGCTAAAACCCCACCCTTTGCACAAAGACTTCCAGATTCTTGAGACCAGGGCTTACCAACCTCGGCACTGCTAGCATTCGGCGCAGCCCACTCTGTGTCTTGGGGGCTGACCTGTGCCTCGTCGGACAGTCAGCAGCGCCCCAGCCTCCACTCCCTAAATGCCAGAAGCACCCCCAGTGCAGCAACTAAAAATGTCTGCAGACATTGCCAACGCCCCCCAAAAGGGGAAGCTTGCCCCTGGTGGAGAACTGCCGCTTTACCCAGGGGGTCGGCAAACTGTGGTCCTTGGCCCAAATCTCTCTTGCAGCTGTCCTGTCCATCGGGTCTACTCAGCACAGCGCACGCAGAGTGCAGGAGTGGCAGCAGGCTGCAAAGCTGCAAGTATTGACTCTCTGGCCCTAGACAGAAAATGTTTGCTGAACTTGCTAGAGACCATAGCAGCTTTTTTCTTTCAGGCTGATCTCTACCCTTGCCTTATTGCCTTCATAGCCTACTTCGTAGGTTAGTTGTCTCTAGAAGTACGTGAGGCTCCATCTTCCACATTAGACAGAAGCCAGAAGGACTGGGTTTTATACCCATTTTATACCCGCCCACACCTGGCTCTGGGGCAGGGTTCTAGCCCATCTCCCTGAGGGTCGCCTGGGTCTTACTTTAAGATAAGCATAAAGGCAAGCAAAATAAGCCAAAAGGAGAAAGAGAAATACCACATGGTTTCATTATATGTGGAATATAGAGAAACCAAACAAAGGGTCAGACAAAGACAAACTTTAAAACCAGCCCTTGAAAGCTGACCATGGATTGAGGCATTCAAGAGGGGAGGGAGAGGGAAAGGGAGAGGGATGAGAACAGGGGTGAGGGAGAGCACAGGACTGCGGTGGGGGACAGGGGGTGCTTTGGTGGGGGGAGAGCTGTGGTGACCATACCTGAGGGGAGAAATCCTATACTGTCAATTGGCAAGTATTAACAAGTATTAAAAATAATGGTACTTGATTCAAATATATATATATATATATAAAGGGAATGGAAGAAAAAAATAAATGAAAAAAATAACCTATTGGGTCGATCTTAAAAAATAAAATAAATATAAGCATAAAGGATTTAAACAAAGCATGTGGTGCTTTCAAAAACATACATCCCCAGCTGTGCTCCAGGACACTAGTGCACGCTTTGTATGCAGGAGTGATGCCATCTTATGACTCATCACGTCAGCACCAGGTCAGCCCCAAATAGCCTGGTCTTCAAAGAACTGCAGGACTTTGATTCTTTTTGATAACTGGGACACCTAAAAAACTATCAGGGTTGAAACTTACAGCAATTTTATATGCAGCTTCTATGTAAAAAACAAGGTTCTGTATGAAGGCCACCTCATCCAGGGTGAAAATAATACGCAAACCTAGTGAAGGAAAACAATGACGTTACGAAGTTAATGTTGAAGAGAGGGCTGTCAATTACAAATTACAAATATCACACGAGGAAAGAAAGCCTTTTACCCCAATTTTCATTTTTCTTACTCTGGCATCAAAAAATAAGTCTGAAGTAAGCGGTAAATTAATGTCTAATCTCAGAACGAGGAAGGGAAAGGGGAGAAAGGAGGTAAGGAAGGAGGGGGGAGGAAGGACAGGCTCCACTTCTGTGTGTGCCTATGAGTGGGAAGGGTGGAGAGAGGTGTGTGCCTTCTGGTGTTTGTTGGGTCTGTGCAGAGAAATTTCCAACAAAGTAAGATTATAGCCTGGCGTGACCAGATGAGGTCCTTATCCTTAAGTGAGCCCAGGGCCGGCTCCCAGGACCTGCCCAGGCTGCCAGGCTGAAGCAGGCTGTGACTAAGAGAGCTGAATTTTTGCTTGGTCCTTGACTGTGGAATAGGTTATGGCAAATACATGTATTTTTTTTTCTAGTACGGGTATGGTAAGATATGTACTCTTACATCACAGGGGGGAGTTTAACGAATAAACTGTTCTGAAAACCATTGGGCAATAAGTGTGAGTAGCATTTGAGTGCTATCTAATGGAAGGAAACAAACAGAGATGGGGTCAAAGTTGGTATTGCAACATTAGTTATAACCAAAAAAAAAAAGAAGGCATAAAGGAATTGCTAAATTACAGTATATTCATTGATAAAAATCGCTAAAATTCTGTTTATGAAGAGTTTGTAAGGTCATGAGGAAATTGCTTAAGTTATAAAGCTACATAATAAAAAGACTATGCATACAATATGACCTTAAATATGTAAAAAACAAACAAACAAACAAACAAAGGGGGTGGGGGGAGACCTGGAGGAGATACATCTAAATGAAAATTGGTGGTGGGATTTTTTTTCTTTGCATTTTGTTATATGTTCCAAAATATGGACAAGTGAGCTCATTTGCCTTTAACCAAAAATTTTTTTTAAATAAATGCCTGATTTATTCACAAAGCTGTACGATATTACTTACCGATTTCTGCTATTTTTGGAGTTTCACATTTGCAGCCTAAAATAAACGGGAAGCCTCTAATGCAGGAATGTCAGTTTACTGGACTGGTGACAAGAACTCTGAGACCCAGCAGCTAAGTGACCTAACCCCCGGGGAAGCATCGCAGCAGGCTCCATGGTGTGGGAGAGGCCGTTTGGCTGGCAGAGACAGGCGCAGCCCAGAGCTTAGGACGATGCATGTCCAGCCTGCCAAGGAAGCCAACGGCTCTGCTTCAAAAGGAACAAAGCATGCCGTCTGGAAGCTTCTGGCCCACTCACAGTCTGAGTGCCATGGACTGATCGACCATTCTGGGCATACCGCCAAGTTCTAGAAAGTATGTTGTTTGAATATAATTTGGGTAAATGAGGGTATGTGTAAAAGAGGGTGTCCAGGATAGAGAGACAAGAGCTGAAGGGCCAGGCCTGCTAATCCTGGAGCAGAAAACTCTTACAGGAAGGCAGGGTACTGCAGGTGGAGTAGGGAGAGCTACTAGGTATAGCTGATCTAGGATGCTCCAGTAACTAGGTGACAGTGACAGAAAGGAAGCTTCGGGAACAAGCGGAACAATGCTAAGAGCTAATGCAATTGACATCTCCCTGCAGGTGCTCAGGAGGCAGCCGGAGCATCAGAGTCAGTGAACATAATAGAGAGAAGCAGGCTTTTTCTCTCGAGAAACAGCTTATTTGGAGGGCTGATCCATGTCTGCCCCCGCCCCGAACTCCCAGTGTCAGTCCCTGCACAATGCGCGCCAATGGGCCTGGCTCACCGGAAGCCGTCATCTGGGCCAGGAACAGCAGGAAAAGGGAGGTGGCATCGACCTGCAGGTGGCCCCACTCGTCGTCCCCAACCACGGTGCTGCAGGTAGCGGTGTTATACTTGGCGTGCAGGCTGTCCTTGGTACTCTGAGTGTGCTTGAACTTCTCCACTTTATCCACCTGAGCGAGAAGGTCCCCCTAGCTAAAGGGTGTGTGCAGAGAAGGGAAGCTTCCCACCCATCACCAGAAATGTTCCAGCCCCGCACCATTTTAACCAATTACAATGACGAGGAGTCAAGGCAAAGGGTTTCTTTGCGAGTCGCCAGCCCCCAGTGGTGAGCAGAGATGGTGCAGGCACTCGAACACAGGGGAGGAGAGAAGCTGTTTAAATTTCAGCTGCTTTGTTCTCTTCTGTGGAAAGGGGAAAAGCGACCCTGTCTCTGAAGGTTAGCTGCGCACGCGCTGATTGAGGGCACGGGCTGCACTGCATTTACCTCTGCCACTGCAATGTTCTCAACACAGTGCTTGCTCAAAGAATTGCTTGATTGAGCCCTCACTGAAAATACCAGCCAATAGTAATGTCAGATTTTAAAAACTCAAGCATTTTAGCGCAAATGAAAAATAAGCTGCTTTATAGAGTCAACTGCGCTAGTTTTATAGTGTCATAAAATTATTATAGACAATTTTAAAAAGAGAAGGAAGCAAAATATTTTCAATTTCTCTTCATCTTGAGAAGTTCCAAATGCTGTAAGAATGTTGACTGTCAACATGAAAAAGACAGAACAGCCAATCAGATGACACGCAGACGCGTTCGTCGTGCTCACCTACCTGTCTCATCATGCACTGCAGCAGGCCCCGCATCAGCTTCACCACGTTCTGCGGAGACAGAGTGCATCAGCCCCAGGCGGCCTTCGCGCTCCCTGGCAGCCGCCTGCTCCCTCATGGCTGGCTGGTGAGCCAGTGCTTCCCGGAGGCTTCGCTGAGAAGGCGACGGGAGCACAGGCACGTGCTCGGATTGTCTCCGGTATTCCCAGCTCGCTACTCCACCACAAAGAAAGTCCTGACAAGTGACTTACCTTAAACCGAGGGGTCAGAGCAGATGACCCTCCTGGCTCTGAAGTCCAGCGAGTCCACACTGACATTTTAGCAAGACAGTCTTTACAAGCCTAGTGCCCTGCAGCTTTAGGTCATGATCTCAGTCATTTATTTTTGCCATGCCAAGGATGAATTAAGCCCACACTTTCACCTGCCAGTGCTCCCTACTTCAAGACTATTGCTCTGAAAACACCTCCCTGCACTGGGGCAGATTATTTTCTCACAAACCCACTGATAACGAATCTTCGCTTTGGTGGGTGGCTTGGTTTCTGATTTTGGAAAGCAGTCAAAGGACTTCTCTGTGCTGTACGGTAACAGGTATGAAAACTGACTGACACGGATGCAGTTCAAAATTACAGGGTGACTATAAATGAATAAGATGCTTTGGAATGACTCAAACTAGAAAGCCATTTTTAAGAGAAACTCCAACGTTTTAAGCAGTGGCAATACTGTTTGGATAAACAGCCTTTCCATGGGACTTCTCTGAAGGGTAGACACTGGGATGCACAGCTTGGGGTGCTGACTTTAAAAACCATCCTATCAATTCACAGTGACGCCTCACATATAAATATGTGTAGAATCCACAGGGCCTGTGTCAGAGTAATGTAGCTAGTTACAAAACGGAATGCTCTATTTTCCTAGTCAGTGTGATTTCTTTTGTTGGTTTCTTTGTAGAGGGAAAAAAATTTCGAAGAAAAAGAGGACACCACCACCAGGAATGGAGATGATGGTGCATCAGGCTGTCCTGACACACAGCCACTTCCTTGCAGGCCGTGCAGGGAAGGGACGGGCGGCTGCTAGTCAGCATTACCTGCTCCAGCTCGTAGGCCTTGGCCTTGTCCTCATCTCGGTCGGCGTTCTTGCGGTAGGCCATGCCCAGGCCCCACACGGCCAGGATGCTGTAGACGTTATCACGAACCCAGGCGTCCTTCTGCTCGTGACTGGCTGACAGCAGCCCGGTGACGGGATTCTATTAGAGAAGACACAGCCACTGAGCACCGCCCTCCCCAGCTCCTGGGCCCCCACCGCCCCCCTCCCAGTGCTCGCCTAAGGGGCACAACGAGGGGGGACAGGGAGCGAGGAGAGCGGCTTTGGTTTCCTCCGCTAAGGGGCATATTAGCGAGAAAAATCTCCAAAGAGCCTTCCAACTCCGAAGCTCTTGTTCTTTTGTTTTCAGACCAGATCGTTCTCTTGTAAGCAACAAACGGAAGAAACAAGTGGGAAAAGCCCAGACGGCTTGTGCAAGTCTGTGCTCTGCGGGCTTTAGGTCTCTGCCTCCATGTTTCCGCGCCAGCTGACGAAACATTGAAACTGGAAGCAAGAGACCTGGATGTGGGGCCCATTCCGCCCTCCAGCTCCGGGTGCCCAGGGGTGCTGCCGACCCTGTCTGCTTCTCGCTGCTCTGTATGTAATCCAGACCCTTCAGGCTCCTAAAACAGTGGTGCTGGGCAAGAAGACACTCTCACTGGTACATAAAAGGGCATCTGAGTCGCTAAAAAGCTAGACTCGCACACAAAGCAGTACCCACAAATGTTCACAGCAGCACTGTTCATCAGAGCCCCGACGTGGAAACCACTCAAGTGCCGCCAATGCTGAGTGGATACACAGGACGTGGTCTGTAACCACAATGAAACAGTTTGGCAATACAAGGACTGAAGTCCTGAGACCGGACACTGCACGGCGGCCGCAAAGGACCACTCATTGTCCGAACGGGTTTGCATGGGATGTCCAGAATCAGCAGGTCTGCAGGGACAGGAAGTAGAGGTCCAGTTGTCTAGGGCTGGGGTGGGGTGGGAGGAAATGGCGAGGGGATGACTAACAGATTTTCTTTCTTTCTGGGCTGATGAAGACGTTCTAAAACCGACTGCAGTGGTGATGCACAGCCTGTGAATACTCTAAAAGCCGCTATATCGTACACTCCGCTTAAACAGATGAATTGGATGGTAAGTAAATTATGTCAGTAAAGCTACTGATTTTTTAAAAGTCAGTCCTAATAAACTCTGTGCCTAGAATGAAAATGGTTAAGATAGGAAGAGTTATGTAAAGCCTCTTTTGACTTTTCCTAAAAATATGCAAAGAAATATGTATCTAACAAAATACATCATACTAATCAGAGCCTTCCCAACTTCAGATATTATTTGAAAGGGTATCAAATTATTTACAACAGGGCTCATGAAAAAACTCTGCCGGGTATTTTCAAAGGTTATTGGGTAAAATGACATTGGCATAATTTCAAATGGTTCCACCCAAGGAATTAAATATTTGACTTTCTCCTTTAACTAATCTATGCTCTCTTCAAACCATGTAAAACTCAACTGGTACTGCCTCAGGGGCACCAGCCGTGTATTGACATAGTTTGACAGCCAACAACTGCGAGCAATGATATTAAGGTCAACCAAAACTGTAGTCTGAGGAACGGCCGGGTGGAGCTCCTAGTCTCCTCCAATAGGGGCTACCGATGTTCTTTTAAAAAATCGCTGTGCACCCACAATGGATAACATAGGCATCTTGATCTGCTCTGAGGCTGGGAAATCAGCAGGAGTCCCAGGGCAAGAAGTCAGCCCCTTCCTGGTGTGCCCATCAAGCCCGAGACCACAAACAGACTTCCCATGACACAGCAGTGACTGCGCACACATGATGTCACATGTGGTTTGGATTATGAAATCTCACTGTCCTGCTAACTGAAAGTCACCTCTTTGACTCTTTAGTTGGGGCGTAACTGTTGAAGTGGATTAGTTCATCCTCACCCACCCAGAGCTGGCCTGTCGGAACTCCTTGTTCCACTATAGAGAAGTAGTCCAGGTACTTCTAGGGATCCCCACATACACAAGCCATGCTAAATGGGGGTGCTAATGCACTCAGCAAAAGGAAAGCTCACTGCTATGGGCTGCATGTCTGTGTCCACTCAAAGTTCACGTGTTGAAATCGAATGCCCAGTGTGATGGTAACAGGGCTTTTGGGGGGTAACTAGGTCATGAGGGCAGCACTCTCGTGGATGGGGTTACTGCCCACATAGGAAAAGGCCAGAGAGCTGGCTTGCTCTTTTGCTGGCATGTAAAGATAAAGCAAATCAGCTGTCTGCAACTCAGAAGAGGACTCTCACCAGAACCTGACCGTGGCGGCATTCCACCCCCAAAGGCATAAGTGTTTCCTGCGCACGCTCTGCTCTTGCACTTCCAGACAGGGCACAGTCTCCTCCACTGCAGTGCCCTCCTGGCAGGTGCCTCTCCTTCACACTAGCCTCTGAGAAGCCTTCCCAGAGCCCCGGTTCCTATGCTTTATGGGACGGAGGTCAGAGGCCTCCGACTAACCCTTTGCCCTTTGGTTTAAGAATCACGAAGAAGTGCATGTCACTGCCTCGCAAAATTGCAAGGGAGGAAAGTACAACTATCCTAACAAAATACCCAGAAAAGACTAGGATAAATGTTGAAAATACATGATTACTCACTGTCACCCCCATTTTGGTAAAACGAAAAATAGAAAGTGAAAAATTATATCACAAAAACTGGTTAAATTCATCTCATGGACTGGAATTTGTTTTAGCAACCACTGCTTAAAATAGTAAAGAGGGGGGCAATGCCTTGGACTTGAGACATTTTTAAAGTGGGAATTACACTAGTATTTGTTTTTCAAGGATTGCACCTGTAATTGAGACTACCAGGGGTGTGAGTAACACTTTGCTTTTCCATTAGTTTAAAAGATACCTTTGTACGATGTGATATGTAAACCCCAAGGGTTCAGAGAATAATGTTGAAAACTTGAGCTCCAACATGAAGCAGCCTCACACTTCACCTAAGGAGATCACAAGTGTGCAATTCTCACTTTCAAATGATGTCTTTTTCTAAATTGCTGCTTATTAGATCTTCCCCCCCGTGGGTTGACAAATAATGCGCAAGCCGCAAGGGGTCCCTGGGCCAAGGCATGCACACCATCTCCCGTGACTGGGTAGGGGCTTCCCGGGAAATAAACTGGGTCAGGAGCCAAGCATTGCAGGCATCCACTTCCTCCCAGTTTTGTTATTTTCATTCCAGATCCCAATGCCCATCTTAACCTTTCCAAAACTCAGAGAAACCATTCTGGGCCCCTAGCTACAGGCAAACATGCAAATGGCTCGACCACTCTCCTAGGAGATTTTTAATTCTTTGTCTCACTCACCAATTCCTACAGTGAGGTGGGGAATTATTGAGATGTCAGTCCTTAGCCTGGAGTTGTGGAAAATTTACGAATCATATTCAAATTCAGTGAGGGCTCTCACTTGAAATTTGAGGTATCAAGGGACTACTGGGCACCTCACTAGTAACCTTTCACCCGGACAGAATTGTGGATGCCACCATTTGATATTTTCAATTGTAAGGCTGGCTTTTATTCTATCCGGTTTGGGCTCAAAGCAGGGAGGCATCACACATCACCCCATATCTGTGCTCTCCAGGGCCCGGAGGCTTCAGACAAGAGGTCGGCCAGGGCTGCTGCGACGTGAGGGCTTGACTAGAGCAAGTGGGTCCACTTCCAAGAAGGCTTCCAAGATGTGCTTCAAAAAATTTTTCCATTCTGCAGCTTGTTCTTTAGCTTTGTTTACATCAGCTTCTGTGACATAGAAGAGTTTAAATACACACACACACACACACACACACACACACACACACACACACACACACACTCACATTTGTATATGTAATTCAACCTGGTGAAAACTCTCCAGAAGATTTGCTAGTTCACAGATGGGTTTTGGAGGGAGGAAGGTGGAGGTCCATGAGAAACCTGGAATTTGCGTGAGCATTTTTCTCAGGAGAGGATACTATATTTGGCCCTATTCAAAGTCTCAAAAGGGCCAGTAACCAATTTAAGATCTGTGTCTCTAAATATGCCTATGGACATTAATTATGTTCCCCCTACCCACTGTGAGGCAGATGTGCAAGTTACTTCACTAATAAAGTGACAGCTGAATGCCAGTGACAAAAACAATATGGTAGAAGAAAATAGAATGGAATGTTTAAAGAAATAGCCTAAGAAGTTTCACTATTTAACATACAAGGCAAGGAGAATACAACTCTGGCATGCACAGCGAGCTGGTCCAGCTCCAGGATTATCTCCACTCTTCTGGCCTGGCCCCAACAAGACAGCGTGCTTGTCACCTGTCAGTTCACCCAACATATGACCTTGAAAAAAGGCATGGACGGTAAGTTGGAACAAGCTACAAAAAATTCAATAAGAATTCTATGTTGGCTGGAATTCTCTAACTGCAAAAATAGACTGTTCTGACTAAGTGATCATCTCTTGCACCCCTGCAAAGCTTGAAGCCATTCTAAATCTCTCACTTGTCTGGGTTATTACAGTACTGCATGTGCAAATGGGGAACTCAAGGACTTTTTTCTTTGGATTACGCAAACGTTTTTAATGGCACTGAAATATTTAAAGGCTGTTCTGAAAAAACCCTCTTCCTGGCTGCACCCCCAAAAGAGTTGAAGTAGGTGGTGGCAGAAGGCAGGGCTCTGGATTAGACCGAGAAGAAGAAAATGTTATGCGCCAAGTGTGCTCTTTCGCAAATGGACACACAGACCAGACAGCCATCTGCAGAGACGCCTCCTGCCATGGACTAACAATGTCGTCTTTCTGCCCTCACTGGGCTCAGCGCTGTCCAGAATGCGAGTGCTGCCTGCGTCCGCAACGTTCTCAGTTCCAATGTGACTATCAATTAAACTTCACCTGGAGCAGAGTGAAGTAAGGACAAAGGATAGGCAGGTTGCAGCAATTCTGGCCCAGTCTTTCGTTACGAGCACACTGTTAGGTTCTGAGAATCCCCAAAAGATGGCGGTCATGTGGAGGTCTGATGAATAACAATACAAGTGGTCTCATTCATGAAATGCACACACTACAGTACCCGATGGACTATGTGATGAGCATTTTATTTCATTTGTTCATTCAATCAACAACTGTTGTTGTTGAACAAATCTTCGAATCCCACAACAGGTACTACGTGCGAAGGATAAAATGGTAATTAAAAACTCCTTAGCTCTCCACAATTCCTTAGTCTTGTGGGGATTCATTCTAAGATCACACAAATAGATGCTCAATTCCAACTTGGCTAAATACAGCAAAGGGGATGTGAGCTGCGCCACTACGGCATCCCGGAGGAAGGCGTGGGAGGGTATCCCCGGTCAAGTTCACGATTAAGATGGTAAAATTGGAGTGGGCGTGCGGCAGGAAGTCTACCTGTTGGAGAAGACCCATTTGGCGGCTGTGGGGAGAAATACTGGGAGGAGACTGAGTGGCAGGCAGGGAAGCTGGCACAGGGTAGAGGCTGGCGAGGCTAGCAGCTCTTTGGCGATGAGCAGTAGAGAGGGGCAGAGGAGAGGCAGACGGGTTCGAGAGGAGTTCAGGAGATGACGTCAACAGAGCTGGTGATGACCGGTTAGGAAGGGGAGGCCAAGGGACTCTTGGGTTGCTTCCTCGGGGACCCCATGTTTGTTGGAAAAGATCAAGTTTGCCTTGCTCTTGAGACGCTGAGGGTGGCTTTCTCCTTTGTTCCTCCCGACAGCACTTCTGACAGAGAAGCCAAACTTTCAAGTTGCAGCCGCGAGGAAAGTCACGGTGGGCTGTAAGCAGGAGCGCAGCGTGGCCTGTGCCTAGGCTAAGATCGCTCCCTGCTCTGGGGAGAAGGGGTAGAAACAAGGAGCGGACGTGGAGGCTACAGGGGTGGGCCAGGCATGAGGTGATGGTGGGGTGGGCTGGCGTGGCTGTGGACATGGACAGAGCGGGAGGAGCTGAGATGTATTTTGGTTACCTACTTTGTTAACAAATTATCTCTTTAAGTGGGGCATGAGGGAGCAGAAGAAATCAAAATTGACTCTTAGGCTCTTCCTAGACTGCTTATTAATATAGTCTTAATTTTTAAAAAGTAATAAAATCTCAAACAGAGAGAAAAGCAGAGAGAACAATCTAACCAATATAACCAGATTCCTTCCTTTTTTAAAAAATAAATAAAACGTTACAGATAAAGTGGAAGCCTTCTTTGCTGGTCTGCCGCTACCCCACCCCCATTCCCCACTACTGCAGCAGGAATTTCAAGGATTTTGGTCTCAGAACTACTTTCCACTCTTAAAAATTATTAAGGATCCCAAAGAGTTTATATGGATTCTAGTTATTACTATTTACCATATTGGAAATTTAAACTGAGAAGACAAACATATTTACCAATTCTTTAGATAACATTTTAATGTTACTTCAAAACAAAACTTTAAAAAGAATTTTCAAAACAAGTAAGAAGCATTCAGTGTTTTATATTTTTGCAACTCTACTGTCTGGCTTAACGGAAAACAGAGGTATTCTCCTATCTGCTTCTGCATTCAATCCATGGCAATGTCATTTAAGTTGAAGAATGAAGGAAATCCAGTCTTGTGCATATACATAGTTCAAAATAAGAAGAAAATGTTAAACATCTTTTTAGATAATTAAAAATACTCTGATACAATGAAAACTCACCAAGTGATAAGTGCTTGAAGGTAAGTCAAAATATGGAATCTCAAACCACAACGACTTTTATCTACTCTGATATTTTAAAATCCATTGGTTTAGCCCACATTTTGAATGGATCACTTGTCCATGTGTGATTTCATAACATTAAGCATTGGTCGTTTGGAAAATACTGGTTCACTGAGTTATGCAGTTCTCTCCAATGTTGACACAATTCATTACACAATATTTAAAAAATCACATTTAACATCACATTTAATAGTACCATCACTAATCTCTCAGAAAGTGTGTATCAGGGAGCTACACACTCAGTGGCAGATCTACATTTCCCAAAAACCTCATTCCTTTGAAAGTTCAAATTTTATCATTGGCAGTAAGTATCAGTTGTTTTTCTGAAGCAACAGGAGCATTTTGTTCATGACAGAGTATCTGTCAAATACCCAAATCTGCCTAAGTAACAGCTGCCAAGCTTTCAAGTAAAAATGCTATCCCAAGAAAAAAACCCTGCTAGTTCAGCTTGCAATTCAGTCACACAAGTGCTTCTCTTTAATGCAGCCATTCCACCCTGGTATACAGCAGGTGCATACTTTCTGCTTCAACACAGAATATTTACAAGAAGTGTACTGAAAGGTCAAGATTGAATAAAATTAAAAAATTAAATTTTATTGCTTTATCAAGGACATTCTTTAGTGCAATTAGCTTTTTTCTTTTCGCTTAGACTACATGACTCCTGGTAGTTTGGACAGCACCTGTTTTCTACCATCACAATCAATGTCAACCAAGTAAAAAAGGCAAGTAATGTTTTAATAATAGTATGAAAATAGTTTTGGCTTCACAGAGCCCCTGAAAAGGGCTCAGGGACCCTAAGGGATCTGGGGACCACACTCTGAGCACTGCTACTCTACTCCAAAGCTGGAGTGTAATTTTCCTGTCCATGCTTTAAGTTTTTTAAAAGATTTATTTTATTTATTTATGCAGACAAGAACTGGGATGTAGGCCAGAGGTGCAGGGGGTGAGAGGATTCACCAGAGACAGAGTGGGGAGCAGAACAGGCGGATCTCCTAAAATTCACTGCTGAGGGGAGCAGTGGGCCAGACAGCAGAGGTCTGCTGTGCCATGTGGGAAGCTCCCTGGCCGGGATCAAACTCATGCTGCAGTGGCTGTGATAGCTTGATATCGCTGAGACTTTAACCCCTGAGCCACCAGGAAGGCCCTATTTTAAATTTTTTGACAATATATGTGTCCATAAGAAAGACAGAACGTTACTTTGAGTATTTTTAAAGTTCTACATGCGTAGTAGTACAGTGTACTTATTCTTCTACAACTTGCTCTTTTTACTCAACATTAAATTTCTGTGGGTAATCTAATTTGATACATGTAAGTTGAGGTCATTTAAACTGCTGTATAGTATTCCATTGTGTGGCTAGATCTCTATTTGTCCATTCCAAACTGATGAACATTTAGATTATTTCTAATTTTTCCTTTTACAAACAGTGTTCAACAAATGTCCCTGTAAATACCTCCTTGGGCAATGGGCAAGGGCACATCCTTCGTGTATATATCTAGACATGGACCTCCTGGGTCATAGGGAATGTAGAACTTCGATTTCACCAATATCCCTAAATTCCAAGGTGACTGTGCAAATTAAGTCTGTATTTACATTCTATAGCATAGACAATTAGATAATCACCAATGCAATTCCCTCTTCTTTCTAGGCATTCAGCTATATTACATTTCCCATCCCCCCTTGCAGTTAGATGTGACCATGTGTTTGAGTTCTAGTCAAAGGAATGTGGGTGGAAGTGAACTACACAACCTCCACACCTTGGTCATAAAACTCTCCCATGAACGGTTTCCCACACTTTTTCCTGGTCCACCAGCTGGATGTCACCAAGGAAACCATAAGAACTACACATTGAAGATGGCAGAGACACAGGTAGCCCAGGTCTTCGGCTAACACCCCCACTGAACTGAACCCGCACTGGGCTGTTATATGAGTGAGAAACTTGTTTGGTCAATGAAATTCTGGGCTCTGTTGTAGCATTAGCTTATCTTAACTAATCTCTCCATGAGCAATGCATGAGAATTACCTCTTCTCCACAACCTTGTCAAAACTTAGAATTATGCTTTAAAATTGTTGCCACTGTCAGTCTGAATTTATTGTTTTGATTTGTTTTACTTTCCCAGATTACTAATGAGTTTGAGTAATCTCATGTTTATTAGTTTCCTCTCCCACAAATTTCTTGTATATAGTGTAGAATACAATCATAGAAATATAATATATAAAATTACTATAAATGATGAAGGGAATCAACTTGCTTAAAGGCAAGCTGAAGTAGAGCACTTGGACTCAAAATCTTTTTTGATTATTTTGACATTGTGTTGCATAGCACTTGTCTGGACTTTTAAAAGAAGCAGGGAATAAGGATTATTTGCAAACTCAGATGCTAAACCATGATGCCACCTGCTATCTAATCAAACTGAAAGAAACCCTCAGGACCGAAACTTGAATACAGTTTACTCTTTAAGTGGCTGATTCCCTGAAGACTCTTGGGATTAAGCTTCTGTGTTAGTTATTTATAGCCACATACCAAGTCCTCTTAAAAATTGGTGACTTAACACAATAAACCTTCATTATCCCAAGGTTTCCGAGGGTCAGAAATACAGAGCAAGACTTAGCTAGGTGGTTCAGGTTCAAGATTCCTCATGAAGCTTGTCAAGAACTCAGCCAGGGATGCAATGAACTGAGTTTGACCAAGGCTGGTGGGCCCACATCCAAGACATGCTCAAACATCTTTTCTTTTCTTTTTTTTTAATATAATATATATTTTTATTGTTATTTATGTCTTTTACATTTTGCATTCCCCTTGGGTAGCCCACCACCAATTCACCCGTGATCCATCTCCATGGTCCCTTGTGTTCTTTTCTATTCCATTTTGTGCCCTTTCCCTTCCCTCCCTCCGGCTCCCTCCTCCCCCCCCACTGATTGTCTCTCTCCCACCCGGCATCCCTATAGTCCTGTTATAAGTGAAACCAGATAAACACATGCAATTTGCAGCGACATGGATGGAATTAGAGGGGATCATACTCAGTGAAATAAGCCAGAAAGAAAGAGAAAAATATCGAATGGTTTCAAACATCTTTTCTATTCAGCACTTTGTCCTTTAGCTTTGTTTATATAAGTTTCTTGTCATTGAATAGGGTTTTGATTTTGTACAAAGTTGAATTTATCAGTCTTTTATGATTTATGATTTTTAAGCTAGTTTAAGAATCATTCCCTCTCTCAATATCATACAAAGATTTTTTGATTTGTTTTATAGCTTTGCTTTTCATTCTTAGGTCTTTATCCTCTCTGGAATTTATTCTTATATATGGCCAGTTGGAGAAATGTTTTTTTCTCTCCATACAGACAAACAAATGTTTTAGCATTTCTTGTTGAAAAACCTATCCTTTCTGTCTCTGGGACCGTTATTCTTTTCCACTGGTCTATTTGTCTACCACTGTTCAATATTACACAACTTTAATTACCATAGACTTATAAGTGTTGAAATCTAGTAAAGCACTCTTCCTTCTACCCCTTCTTCTATTTAAAATATGTCTTGACTATTTTAGACTCCTTATGAATTTTAGAATCAATTTCCATTAAAAGTCCTTTTGGATTTTGGGCCTCCCTGGTGGCGCAGCGGTTGGGCGCTGCGCTGTGGAGCTGTCGGCAGCGCGATGCGGGTTCGACGCCCAGCCGGGGAGAATCCCAAATGGCTCAGCAGACCTCTCCTGCCTCGCCCGCTGCTCCCCTCAGCAGTGTATTTCTGATCTGCCTGTTCTGCTCCCCACTCTGTCTCTGGAGAAACCTCTCGCCACCCCACGCCTCTGGCCTGTACCCCAGCTTGTATAAATAAATCTTTTAAAAAAAAAAAAAAAGTCCTTTTGGATTTTGATTGACATTCTATGGGATTTATATACTGATTTACAGATTAACTTGGAAAGGAATCAAATCTTCCTATACAAAACCATGATTTCTCTTTCTAATCAGAATAAAAGCCAAATTCTTGCCTTCAAAGATGAATGAATAACCTCAAAATGTTCCCTGGTTCTAGTTTATAAACCTATAAATGACTAAGATTTTTTTGACTTTTTTTTTTTTTAGATTTATTTACTTATGCACACAAGAGCTGGGGTGTGGGGATGGTGGAAGGAGTCACCAGACACAGAGTGGGGAGCAGAACAGGCAGATTGACTGAAATACACTGCTGAAGGGAGCAGTGGCTGAGACAGGAGAGGTCTGCTGCGCCATGTGGGAAGCACCATGTAGGAAGCTCCCTGGCCGGGCATTGAACTTGTGCTGCAGTGGCTGCAGATAGCTTCATAGTGCTGAGACTTAAGCCCTTGAGCCACTAGGGAGGCCCCTTATTCCACTTCTTTAATGATTATAGGTTTAATTGGGATTTAGCTTTTCCTTGAGTTAACATTGGTGACTTTTATCTAAAAAAGTCATCTATTTACATTTTCAAATTTACTACCCCAAATGATTTGTAATATTTTTCCATTTTCCCCTAATATTGTTTGTTCCACCTCTCCTGCTTCCATCAACACTGACAGATGCTTACCTTTTTAGTCTTTTCTAAAAAAGAGCTTTTGGGTTAATCAGTATTATTTATTTTATATCACATTAATTTGGTACTATTATTTTTATTATTTCCTTTCTTCTATTTTCTTTTTTGCATTCCATTGTCCTTTTCTCAATCTTGAGTTCATTAGTTTTTAAATTTTTCTTCTTTTCTAATGTTTGCATTGCAGGATATAAATTTCTCTTCAAACTCCATTTCAGCTATATTCCATAAATTCATCTTTAGAATGCTTTAGTTAATCATTCCATTCTAAGTATTTCATAATTTCCATTATAATTTCTTCTTAGATCTATGACACTATGTGTGTGTGTGTGTGTGTGTGTGTGTGTATAATATATAACATACATATATGTGTATATGTTATGGATATATGTGTATTATATAATATACATATTATATAATATATAATATATAATGTATATAATGTATATATAATATATAATGTATATATGTATATAGTATACATATAATGTTATATAATATGTATATTATATATACATTATATATATTATACATTATATGTATATCATATAATAAACATCTCTATCCTCCTTCTCAATGTCCTAAGCACCTTGGTATGCTTTAACTCCAGTCCCCTCCTACTCTTGTTATGATATTGTTTTCCAGTATTATATCTTTTTTTTAATTATATCTTTTTTAAACTTTCCCCCAGATGAGTCTTTACTATTGTTATTTGTTCCATATGCCGTGTTCCGTTTATCCTCGTCTTCTCATTTTTCATTCCATTTCCACTAAGTAGCAAAATTTAGTTACTCTCTTGGTCTCTTTTGCCTACTTTTTATACCAAATAATCTGTAGTTACAGTGAGCACTGCCTTGATCATTATTTTTCTTTCTAATCCATAGTCTAATCTCATCACCACTTTGAAATTAACATATTTATTAATGAGCCTTCAAATAGCTGATATGGAAGAAGTGTATACAGTATTAGTATTTCTTACCTAGGTCAAAATAGATCGAGGAATTTAGGGATTTTTTAAGACAAGTATTTTAAGATACTCACTAGAGTATACATATTTATAGTCTCTCTATATACAAAATCAAACCTGCAAAAGGAATCTTTTATAAGCATAACTCTTTCCTTCTTTGCTTTAAAGAGTCAAATAATACTTAGCAGCAAATACATTTGGCAAATGACTAATGGAACAGTTCTTCTCTTTCATAGATACAGGAAAAGGAAACAGTTGACATTCTAGCGGATATGAACAAACTACTGCCTCCAACAGAATGATTATGAGTTGACATATTTAACAGATTTCTAACAAGTGAAATTAAAGTAAGTTGATCTCAATTTAAAAAGTAAGTCAGGAACAGAGCTTAAAGCTTATACCAGTTGTTATTAAAGAATACCTCATAAACACTTGCACACATCTACAGGAGTGGGGAGACACAGTATGAAATTAGAAACTACTAATCCAGCTCATTCATTTTTTTTATTGTGGTAAAATATGCACAAAATTGCTCATTCATTTTTACAGAGCGGTTAGGTGATCTGCCCAGTAAGATCACCCAGTAAACATGATGAGGCCTTAAATGGGTTAGGGCTCTACGACTGTGAAGACTAGTCGTGGCAGCAGGGGGGGATTAGGTGGGAAGGGGTATGATTCTGCTCTCACAGACTCATGGAATTCCCCAGCAGAACCTTACTTGGAATATTCTGGTTAGCCAGAAGAGTTTGACAGTACAGCCAGGAAAGGAGAAAGAGGGCAAACATGGAGGGCTTCTCACCAACTACCCCCAAAATAAATACAACTAAAAACAGACTTTTTTTAATCATTAAAATGTTAGAGGGTAAAGTCCATTGTTGCAGATTTGCTTTAATGAGAAGATAGTTCATTTGCTTTTGAGGGAAGGCAGGCCTGGATCAATAGCTGGTCATGCGGATGGTGCAGAGCTCATGGGAAGTATTCTATCAAGGACTTAAAGATACCTTCCATGGGCCTGGAGCACTGCCTGATACAAAAGGAACAAAACTAATGAGGTCTCTGAGCTTAAGGATCTCACCACATCCACGGGGGGCTTAATTATGTTCAAAGACCAGAAAGCAGTTAGTAGCTATATGGGGGCCCTCAGGAAGGGGAGTATCATGGGCCGGGGGAGAGGCGAGGAAGTGTGGTATGGGTACATTTGGCCTATATCAAAGCCATACCACCACCACCACCACCACCACCACCACTCACTATCTACTGATTGCTTACAAGGAGCCAGGCAACACATTGGGCGCTAATTTTCTCTTCAGAATAATACTTCAGCAGAGGCAGGGACTATTTTCCCCATTTTACAGTTGAGGGAAGTTTACACAGAGGCTGAGTGAAGGTTCCCTATGTTGTTCAAGGCAGAGCCAGGGATTCAAGCCTGCTTGGGTGTGACACAAAAACCAAGTTTCCTCAGTTTTATCGCCTCTTCCATCACAGTAATTTAGGGAAGGGTCTTTCAACTTGGATTTTAAAACTCTTTGTAGATGTAATTGTATTCCAAAAGAAAGACAAAAAAAAAAAAAATAATAACCTATGGGCTGCCTATTCCTTCCTCAGTTCTTAACTTGAATATCATCTCTTCCGGGACTCTTCTACTCCTCAAATAAGGACCATAATCTTTAATGTGCAATTTCAAAAGTCAGTAAGCTTTGAACAATAAAGTGTTTTTCTAAGTTTGCAGCAAGCTGGTTGATGGCAAAAGTTGACCTGAACTGAGAGGAAACTGTTCTCAGTCTTTATTCTTCCTACTCAGGGTAAATAGTCACATTTTGATGTGGAAATAATGAGTTTAAGGGATGCTGCCCAGACGCCACTACAATTATTGCTGAATATATATGTTTTCTAAAATCCAAACATTTCTAACTTGCAAACCACATGTAACCCCAAGGGTTTCAGACAAGTGACTCTGGACCTACCCCCAGGCATAAACCTCACTGCACTCCAAGTACTAATCCTTTGTAAGTCCAGCATCTGGCAGTGTCTTGCATATAATAGGTACACAATAAATATTTCCTGACTAAGGAAACAAGGCTGAAAAATTGGTTAAAAAGGGAAAATGGTCAGTGGCTTCAAGTAACCTTGGCTCCCAACTCACAGACCAGGCCTCTAACCATGGAGTGCTGCTTCCTTCTCTGACATGGAGGGTCTATAAATAGTTGTCACTGATTGAGAGCAAGCAACATAGCTGCTGTCTTCACTGGGAATAAAAATAGTCCAGTGGTCTTACATGATGGGTCCATATATAATTTTAACCCAGCAGGAAAATAGCAGGCATAGTCATGCCTCAGACCTCATGGGCAGCTTCACAGGTGCCATGGAACTTGGGAACAAAAGACCTGTGTTTTGCTGGGACCTTACTGCCTTTTTGGCCCGAAGTTTCCTCATCTGTAAAACAGCAACCAGAGTAAGCCCTACCTCGTAGCCCCCACCCCCACCCCCAGATAGGTCTCTGAAAAGGGAAGTCATGGGAGCAGCAGTCGGGGCAAACCTCAGAAGCTTCTTCACTACTGTCTGCTGTCCTGGCAGCCCAGAGTTCACCGTCCTCATTCACTGTGCTGTGTCCAACCTATAGACACCGCCTCTCTCATCCCCAAGAAACAGTCAATGCAACAAGAGCGTTTTGTACCCAGGGCATCCTCGGGGGCTCTTTCTGTCGTGGATCCCAAACAGTGGTCAAGGAATTCTGTGGAGAGTAGCTTCGCATCGGGCCCCCTGTCTCGTGAAGAGGAAGGGGTAGAAATGAGGGTGGAGGGAATCACCGGCCAGCAAGGACAAATTTAAAGAGAAAACCTCAGAACTGCAAAGTCTCGGGACACCAGAGGGTCTGGGTAGAAGTGCAAGGAGAGGGGAGATCGGGGTGCTCCCTCCTTACCTGGTAACACAGGATGGTTTGTTGCACAAGTCGCGCGTATCCATCCAAGCGGACCCCAGAATTGCTCCTGCTCCTCATCTTCGAGATTTTCCCGGATCCGCGGCTCCCGAACGGGTGCACCGAGGTGGTACTCTGGGTTGCGGCCGCGAGGCTGTCTGGCTCTCAATTACAGCCCCGATCAGTTCTCGGGACGGAGCCCCGCAGTAGGAGATCCGTACTTCTAAAAACGATAGAACCAAAGTAGGGGTGGTAAGCAGGCCAACCAGAGTTTTGCAAGGCCGGAGGGGGCGGGGATGGAGACCCGCACTGGCGCCACGGCGGCCCCGCCTCGACCAGACCCGCTCGGCCCCGACGCTCCAGGGCCCCAGGGGACTGGGTTCCGGGAGTGGCGTGAGGTTGCCTGCCCCAATGAGCCTTTTTTTTCTGTCTTCAGGAGATTGTGGGGCGTCCCCCGGGGGGCCGCCAACCGTACCGTACCCTGCCCAGTCCCACCCGCGGGCCGCGGCCCACTCCCAGCCCCGCCCCCGGCCCCGCCCCCACCGCGGAACGGAACCCTCGAGTCGCAGCCTGAGGGGGAAAGAAAAACGGGTGGTCCGCGGGGGCGGCGGAGAACCCGGCCCCGGGGGGGAACTAGTTCACCTTCCTGAGCCCCTCACCTTCCGAGGGCCGCAGACCCTCGAGTCCCGCGGAGTCTGGAGGAAGGCCCTTCCGCCGCGCCACCTGGACGCCCCGGGCCCGCCCCAACCCCGCCCCTGGAGCCGCCTCCGGCTCCGCCCCCGGTGCGAAGCCGACCCCAAGGAGCCAGGTAAGGGGACCGCGGCGCCGGGAGCCTGGAGCGCCCCTCTCACCCTCCCGCGCTGGCGGCCCGGCTCCGCCCTGGGATGAGCTCACAGTGGCGTCCTCGGCCCCGCCCCAGCGCCGCCCTCCTCCGTGGGGAGGGGAGAGGGAGGAGGCGCCCGGACGCGGCAGCCAACCTCGCCCGAGGCGGGAGAAATAGGCCTGCCCAGTCGCGTCTCCGCCGCCGAGCAGAAGCCGAGTGGGGGGCTCCTCCAGGAAGGGGACGGGCAGCCTCGGGCAGGGGCCACAGCGGCCTCGTTCCTGCGGCCCCCGTCCTAGTCAAGTGGGTGCAGTGCCCCACCCGCAGGCCTGCTGCGTGAAACGGCACTACAGTGCGTCATGGGAGCTCATTACCTGCAGTTCACCGTCTTCAACCCAGTTCTCACTTCATTCAAATTCTGGTCCAGTGGACCGTTCAGCTAATTGTTTCCACAAGCACTACACTGGTCTCCGTGCGTTTGCTGTATGCTTTCACCAGCAGGCCGTCCCTCTCCTTACCTATCCGAAGCGATCTTTCCTTTCAAGGCCAGCTCAGCTTTCCCCTCATATTATTAGCCCTCCCCATTCTCTGAATTCCCATTTCTTTAGTATGAGTTTAGGTTTTGGAGTCAGTTCAAACGGAGTTCAAATTCCAGTTCTGCCATGTGCAAGTGGTGTGAGCTTTGGCATGCAGTTTAAGCCGTTTGAAATTCAGTGTTCTCATCTATTAAATGGGGATAATAATAGCATCCACCTTCTAGGGTGTCTATGAAGATCAAGGGGTTGAATAGAAAGCACTTAGCATTGTGGCTCGTGGAAAGGTGTTAAATAGCTATTTTCATCATTTGTTATGTCATTGCCTCATTATTTTTGCTTTCATGCGAGGCAGTTTTCTTTTTTTAAAAAATACTTATTTATGCATACAAGCTGGGGTGTATGCCCGAGGTGTGGGGTGGTGAGAAGATTCACCAGAGACAGAGTGGTGAGCAGAATAGGCAAATCGACTGAAGTACACTGCTGAGGGGAGCAGTGGGTGAGGCAGGAGGTCTGCTGTGCCATGTGGGAATCTCCACCGTCGGGTGTCGAACTCATGCTGCAGTGGCTCTGGATACCTTCATAGTACTGTGCTTAACCGGTTGCCCCACCAGGAAGGACCCGCGAGGCATATTTTTCTAATTGGATTGTAAATTACTCATTGAAATAGTCTTTGGTATCCTCTACCATTTCTGGTCGTGTTGAGCATGTAGTTGTAGCTCAATTAGTGGTGAATGAATGAATGAATGAATGAATGAAAATCAGTCCTGCTCAGCTGGTTCCCCGATGAAAGGTCTTTAACCAAGTTCATTTCAGAAATCCCATAACATAAATTTATGTCACCCAGTTAAAGCACCAAACCCCTCATGATCTCACATCCTTTGTTTTCTTACTATTGGCTCTTAAAGTACGTAGCAATCCATTCGAGGTGCCCCCAAGCAGAATTTGCTGTGGTCACCTGGACACCGCCCCCACTGCAGAATGGAACCCTTGAGTCGCAGCCTGAGGGGGAAAGAAAAACGGGTGGTCCGCGTTTATAACAAATGGGTTTGTAAATAAAACTAGACATTAAGTTAATTTGCCTAACTTCTGAATCTGAACATGTGCTCTCATGTATTCTACATCTAAAACCTGGGCTCATTGCTTTTTTCATTACTGCTTCTGTTCACATTGACCATAGGGGAAATAGTTGAGGATTTTTGCTCATTACCTGCCATTTCCATCGGGTATAGAAACATTTTCAGTTTCTTGATCTCATTCTTTGTAAATTCTATTCTACACACATGTACCCTCTTTGGTGTATAGCCAGCCTACATCCTTAGACTTTGGTCTGTGTTTTAAAGCATATTATGGTATAAACTATATTTTTCAACCTTGAAATTTAGGGATAAAGCCAAGAAAGGAAGGCTCCTACTTCTTAGCTTTTAAATTTCCAAGTGAATTTTAAAGATTCATTTTGGACTAGGAGCTGTGCTATTAAAAAATCAGAAACATCTTAGTATGCTCATGTCCCTGAAATGTATAATCTCCATCATCTTGTTCCCCACATCCATGAAGCCTTTCTCAGATTGTGATCCAATAGAAACCTGTCGCTAAAGTCGTTTCTCAAATATTTATCAAGGAACAGACATCAGTGTGAGGGGATATGTTATTGCTTCTGAAGTTCATTCAGGATCTTCATAACAACCCCCAGCTAGACCTGGGGCAGGGCCACAACACTTCTCTGACCTCAACCAGAGGGTCTGCTCTTTGTCCCACCACAGGAGCTTCTGCCGCGGCAGGTGGAGCGTAGAAACCATCAAATGTTTCTGCTGGAGAGTTCAGGTCTTTAAAGGAAAGCACTCCGTCTCTAACATAGAGGAGGGCAGTTCTGAATCGCATTGCTGAAACTAGCCAGTTCACCAAATTTAGTTATTTCTATGACTGCAGATTATTTTGTTTTTCATCATAGTATTTCAAGGAATGTTGAATTTGTCTCTGCCCCAGCTACGGTAGCTAGTTTGAGACTAGTTTGAGAAGCAAAGAGAGGAAGCACTAATGACCATACGATTTCATCATAAGGAAGAACATATTTATAAATATATTTAAAAGAATGTATTCTGGAAGAATATGTTCAATTTTTGTCTGCCCTAACTTCTTGATGCTATACCCTAAATATTGCAGTGAAAAGAAAAAATAATGTTCTGATAAGAATTCTTCTCATTTATGATTATGTTCTTAGGTCCACTTAAGTCTTTCCTTTCCCTGTCCTTCTGAATCCAGCTAGAGCAGTGCGTACCATGGCAGACACAAACTGAATCATCCCTAAAATGCTGTCACAGAGACAAAATGACAACACACAGTCCATTTGGTAAATTTCTTATTCATTAAATTATCATTTTGTCCAAATGGCCTTTTAACAAACCTGCCTATGTGACCTTGTCAGATACGACCCAGTCTCCCAAATGAAGCCACTTTGCTACTTCTGCTGAGAGTGGTCATGATGCCGCTTACTGAAGTTAGAAATTTTTGTGGGATTAATGATTGTAGTGTGTTTTGGGAAAAAAACTTCTCAAATGTTCTGAAGAAATTCTTCTTCAAATTCTGGCCACTGTTGTGACAATCCTTGCCGCCTCATTAATCCCACCTCTATGTCCTTCAACAGAATTTCAGAATATGCTACCAGTTTAAGCCCAAAGGAAAAGGCTTCTCAGGAACATTTTCTCCATCGGCCCTTTATCTGTCTGAAGCAAAAAAAATAAACAAGAGAGTTTGGATTAAGGACTGTGGAACCAGACACAACACGCAAAAGGTGGGGGCGGGAGGGGGCATCTAAAAGACACCAGGTATTGTACATCCTTTCATGTACACAAATTGTACCGGTTACATAATCTGCTTTAGGGGCTCTGCTTTCTGAGATCTCACCCCCCAACCTAGAGAATGTCACTTCCTTCCCTACCAGTGTAGTGCTCAGCATCTTTGAGGTAGTTGAGGAGAGATTGCTCAGAGACCCCTTGTGGACTTGAGGCTAACTTTCCCTGTTTGTGGCTCCCACATGCTAATCAGCTCTTTAGAAACCCCAAATCCTGACCTCAGCTTAAAATCCTACTGTTAAGTACTGAGGAAGCAGACACTTGGAAGGGATCCCAATCCAGAGTTGAGACAACAATGCATGTGAAAAGACGGTCTTGAGAGCAGGGGGCAGATGAAGGGACCTCAGGAGCCAACCTCACTAGGCAGAGCAGCCCCTGCGGACTCACAGTGGGTGTGCCTGCTGTTTGCCAAGGCTGTTACTGTCTAGTTTGTCTTGACCAGGCTCCTCCCACAGTTCTCAGGCCGTGCCACCAAGGAAGGGGATTGCAAGCATTTTCTCCTTGTGAAAGGTCTCAAACTTAAAGAAGACTTAACTGCAAATTTATTTCATTGACTTTAACATTTTTTGTCGATTTTAACATATAAATACAAGACAATTAAATAAATCAGAGAAGAATATTGCAAAGACCAATCAGCACTCACAGAAGTGTATTACATTAGTATTATGATTAGTCTGGGGTACAACATTCACTTGAAATATATGCAAGGGAACCTTAGTGAAAGACCTAACTTAAGGGTTTTGAAATGTCCCTTATGAGGACATACTTGAGGCACTGCTCAAGCAGCTGTAGGTGGGAAGCAAGATAGGCCCTCTGTAAGTAAGAACAATTAGGGTTTGATACATATGAAAACAATAGCATTGCAGGATAGTTCACCATTCCCAATAGCTGCTCCCCCTCGTCTTGTCACTATACTCTCTTCAAGATGTGACACCTTTTAGAAAATAAATGTAGCTCTGGCAGGGCTAGAACAGACCAGTCCTGACAGCCAACACAGCACCATGCAGTTACCTTTTAAAGACAGCAATATGATTTCCTTATATACATCTCTTTTAAAAAGTAATCCTACGCTGCTCTCCCTTTTGGACAGACTCTGGGGATCTGAGAAATGGCAGTGTATATATCTTCCTCCACATTCACAATTTTCCTGAATGGGTCTTGATTACAGTTCCACCCATCTCTGAGGCCAAGGTATTAATCTAACATCTTGGAGCAGATCCCATAACCTGCTGTTAGAGATGAGGTCAAGAGATGGTATTGAATGCCATGTATGCTTGTACAGGTTGGATCCTGCACAAAGGTGCACCCAAGAGGGTGAGTGGAGCTAAAATATGACCTCCACTCTATTTGCCAATGTCTGAGGCCATGAGGCTGTGTCTGCCCAGTGGGGGGCACATTTTTCTAGTCACCATTTTCAGTCAAAGGCACTGGATGAGATAACTGTGGCACTGTCTGCCCACATGTTTCTAATCTGGCTGTTGCCATTATTTCTTAATTTCAGTGCACTTTCTGTGTTTCACACCCCATATAATCTCCAAAAGGAGTTTTAGAATCCACTGAACTAGCAAGCATTTTCTGAATTATCACATTAGACACAACAACACAACCACAATTCTACAAAGAAATAAATTTACACAGTAGAAAATAAATACAAAAAATGTAGAAGTAAGATTTTTGACACGTGGGTCACTAGAATTTAGCTTATTTACAACAAAGGCATGCACAACTAAACTCACCAACAGGCTGAAGTCAACAGTTGCTTTACATGTTATCAAAGATAATCGCCTTAAAATGTGGCGGGAAATGAACTGCTTTTATTTATTTATTTTTTAGTCTTATTCCTAGTGTATTGTTTAAAACCAATCTTCTTTTAAAATGAAGAAGAAACCAAATAGCAAATGTCTTAAAAACCATGGTAAAATGTCTTGGTTTCCTCTTCCAATAGTAACCACTGCCTTCAATTAGCTTATGCTCCTCCAGAGGTTGCTGAGTATAAAATTAGTTGATTTTCATACATCTCACATTGTGTAAAAGGTAAAACTGGACATTTTCACACTGTCAAGCATCATGCTTTGATATTAGAAAAAGGAATCACATTTGCTCAATAAAGTGTAAACTTCCGCGCTTTGAAGTCCTTCTGAGAGCAACACGGCTTTTACCATTGCAGGAATCTTCTTTCTCATTAAACATGTGCTGTTTTCCAGTAAAATCATGAAGACACACATCCCCATTCTGAACACTGAAAGAAACACCATTCTTCTCCGTAGAAGCATTCCCTATGTCAGGAAACACAAGTGAGTGTCATGAAGTATCCTCGGAAAGTATTAAAAACAACACAAAAAACTCCATAAATATCACTTGTTTGCTAATGTATGCCCAAAGAATATACCTTTAAAAAATTTATGATATATTGTCATATTTTATTTACTTTTCATTTCTTCCTCAAGACCACTCAAAATAAGCAAATCACATTGGAAATTGATGGCAGTTTTTTTAATGAAATGGTCAAAATATGAAGCAAAGCAATATATTTCATTTTAAAGGGCCCATTTCCCAACTCCAGTTGAACATTTATTGACTTCAAGTAGTAGTATAGGTACAGTACAAACTAACCTAATATTCTAGCCTCCTCAAAAAAAAATTAACAGTGGTCCCCGTAAGTTCCTTACAAGGTTGCTGGCTCCCTAAGATTCCTATAAAATAAAACTCTCTATCAGAGAAACCCAGAGTGACTCGCTGCAGCAATCATGACGAGAAGAAATCTCCTGTAGACCAAACCAACCCCTTTGACTAAATCAGGATAGCACTGAGTCCCAAGAGGAAACCACCAATTCCAACCCAAGGATCCGTATCAGGGAGCAGCTGGACATTCTAGAGCAACTTCGTTTGGACTGGTACCTTCCTCACCTTGAGCAGGCCCTGATGGTGTGTGTGGGTGTGGGTGGCCTTGTGCTGTGGAAAGATGATACAGAAAGCTGAATAATAAGCCCGTTTGATTGTTAATGCTATGATTGTAATGATGATAGCAGTGCTAAGTACTTTGTAAGTATTATCTCATTTATAACTCTACAGGCTGGGTGCTATTATTATCCCCATTCCAGAAACCGAGTTTCATACATTAAGTCCTTTGTTGAAGGTTACATGGCTCAGAAGTGGTGGAGTCGACATAGAATGTTCTGTCCTAACTGTGAGCCTGTGACCCCTTGTAGCGACCGAGTGAGAGGCTGCTGGTATCCAAGCCCCTGGGGCAGCTCATAGTGAAATGTGCACTAGTCATACAAAGCACAAAGTGATGGATATTGGTTCACCCAGCTTAGGTAGGGCATGTGACTAAGGCAGCTGTCCTGGCTAGGCATTTTGGTTTGAGGACATTTTGGTTTAGGAACAAATTGACCTGGTGTAATAAACCATTAAACTTCCAGCTGCTCTTTTTGAAATTGCCTATCCCAGCCTTCATTTATCCCAGCCCCTGGTCTGGACTGAGGAGCCAAAGACGTCTA
The DNA here is from genome assembly GCA_004024925.1 of Scalopus aquaticus. Taxonomy (NCBI): domain Eukaryota; kingdom Metazoa; phylum Chordata; class Mammalia; order Eulipotyphla; family Talpidae; genus Scalopus; species Scalopus aquaticus. The sequence continues at coordinate 95,912 of PVIJ01004326.1, forward strand.
GCAGACAGGCATGCTATGTGGTATTAAACGACTGGCCCTTTTGGTGTCTGAAATCCACCCTCACTCTCAGTATTAGACATCAAAAATAGCTCTGTCAAATCAGCCATGTCAAACAGCTGATTGATGACAAAATATACTGCTTCCATCAAATCTGATTCCCCAAGGAATGATAACTTACTGAGAGGCCAAGCAAGTGAGGTTTCATCTCTGAGCTCTTTTTGAATATGGAAAAATCTGCCCTTAAGAACCCAGATGCTTCTATGAAAGCCATAGGCCTTACTGGTAAACTGTGATTCTTGGTGACTCATCTCACGCCTCTGATTGCTCTACTTTAAGCATACAACCTCACCCTAACTTCATCAGTCTTGTCTGCCATTGCCGCTACTCTGTTAGCCTACATTGACTCACTCTTGATACAGTAGTTTGGCATAGGAACCAGGGTTCTCCCCTGGTGTCTACAGTAAGAAGCCTTATGGCAGCTGTTTCTGTCTTCTACAGAGGTGGTACTCAATGAGGGGGGCAGGGGACTTTATCCCCCAGGGGGCATAAATATTTGAAGAAATATTTGGTTGTTACAACTGGGGATGCGTGGGTGGGAGCTATTGGGATCTGGTCCATGAAGACTAGGGACGGGGCTAAACAGCCCCAGATGCACAGCCCCCCACAACAAAGAACTATTTAGCCACAGTGTCTATTGGGCTGAGGTTGGGAAACCCTGATTTCAAAGCATCTCATTTTATTTTAAAAGTTCATACAAACAGCAGGGCTTCCTATCTTGGGAAGGGTGGGACACTATTTGGTAGGTGGTATGAACCGTCTCACAAGTTTATTTGAATTTGTTATGAAAATAACTAATGTCCTAAAATGATGAATAAAAACAAATTCTCCAGGGAAGGAAAACAAAATCTCCAGAAGAATTTTAAGTTTTTATAAAAATGCAACGTGTATAGTAAGAAGCCAACACAGATAGAAATGGTTAAGCTTTTATGAGTAATACGCAGCCCAGCCTTAAAAAAGAAAGAAAATGTAACGGAAGTTTTAGCCAGAAATGTTAGAATGAATGAGCGAAGGAGGTGCAGTAGCAATAATCTGTTCATCTGTTGATGACATGTATGGTCACCAGTACCGATCCTGCAGTACCTCATATCTTATGGAGGATTTGGGCACTGTCACAAGGCAGCCACACCATGGAAAACATGAAGAAACATGACAAGTAAAAAATAGGGAGTTTTAAAGTGTTGAAGATCTGTATGGTTGTAGATGTACTAAAAATTGATATAGTCTTATCAACTGTTTTAGGTACTGCTTGCACGTAATAGGGACTTGCAACATTAAAACTTTTAGGTCATCATGAATCCCCATCATGAAAAACTAAATCTTAAAAAAAAAGCTGTTCTGATATTTGCTCTTTAATGAATAAATTTGGATTAATAAAATTTATCATATATAAGTGAACCACATTTTGATCCACAAGTCATATATGTAACTGTTCACTTTGCTTAGCAAAAATGCCGTTAAAGGATAAAAGTACTTTCATAAAGTAAACACCAGCTTGAGAAATACTGCAGTGAGATGTACATACCATTCCCGCTCGTGAGTCCTGAGCAGTCATTATTCACTAGCAGCGTGGTGGAGTGGGTGGAGTTACTGTTTGACTGCAAGGAATTTGAAGAGCTGGACACTCCTTGGTTTACAGTCTGCTTCTTTAAGCCATTAGTAGCAGTTTTACTCCAGTCTACAGCAGAATAAGCATTACAGAAAAACAGGACAGTACATTGAAGCTCAAATGCAAGAGATGATCACCAGTGTACCTGCTCTAGCAAATCATCTCAGTTCAGCTCCTCCAGAGGAGTCAAGCACTTCACAAGCTGGTAGGATAAAATGTATTTTTATCTTATCGACTATCTGCATTTGTGCTTTAAATGAATGCCTTGTTAAAAGCAGCCTATTTCCCCTTGGAACTAAAGGCCAAGCTAATTGGATTGCGTCTGTAAAGATCTGCTGGATAGATAGCACACCTCAGCACCAAGGACTGTCTTGAGTACACCAATTGATGGTGTGATGGCTAATGGGTCTTAAATTCATGCAAATGATTGAACTGTGTGTACTGTATTTTCTGAGTAGAGAGCTTATGCAACCAGGTTTTTGCAATACTGCAACATGTGATCATGGATAGTATTCCCGCAAAAGGAATTTCGTTTTTCAAACAGCACTGATTTTTTCTTATTTTCTTAAAAATAAGCTGTATGCTCTACCACACAGTAGGGCCTGCATGAAAGCAACTTCAAAGTAACCAAATGTATGCTATAGCCAAATTAACCAGGTATATGCTAAAGCTCATATGCCATGTCCAGTACACTAACAAATTAAGCAATGGATAGCAAGGACCTATATAGAAAAGGTTGAGTCATAACTTTAAAAGTTATGAAGATAAATATTAAAAATTACTTTGGGTAAACAGAAAATATGAGCTCAAAAGGAAATAAAATCTAAAAGTTTCACTGTTATTTCTTTCAGAAAACACCCAGCCCGTTACTTCTGTTGCTCACTAAGTTCTCAGATATAAATATTTTTTAATTCAACTATGTTTTTTCCCATAATATTCACCATCGATATATTTTGTTGAGGAGGTCCCCTTCATTGATTTCCAGATCCGGTAGCCCTTTAGCATCGATTGCTTTAAATTTTATCCACTCTTTCCCTCAAAATTTAAGAGAAGGAGAAAAAGGTAAATCTTTACCAGAATTTTCAGCCAGCCGTAACTTTCCACAACAAAGATAACGCCTCCATTGCTTTCTGACATTCTCTTTTGCTACACAGTAAAAGATGAATATGAAAAATCCTATGGGGGGAAAAAACCCATAACACAGTGAATTTCAAACTAAGACCTGCATGCAATGAACTTACTTTGCACAAAAAATAAGATCTTTGACATCTAGAGGCAAAGTGAAATTTTGCAAATAGAAAAAGGTCAAAAGTCCTCAGAAAGCTTGCTATAGAAGGGCATCCTGGGGGGTACCCTCTTTGTGAGATCAAAATAACTATCAAATGAATGATAACTCCATATTTCTAAAATTAAACTCATTCTCTCCCCCCTCACATCCGGTCCTTGGCCTGCACTGTCTTTGGAAGTGTAAAGCCTGTACCCAGGATGCCCCTCTGTATTTATAATCCGCCCCAAGTTGTGCCCAACGCTCTCTCCTCCATCTGTCTCACATCCTCCCTCCTCCTCCTGCTCACAGCTGTGCCCCTTGTCGGGGCCTTCACCCCTTCCTCCCAAAGCCAGGCACTGCACTGATTTCCTTCCAGCTTCCCTCTACACCTGCTCAAGGAAATTGCCCACCGGCCGCATGGCCACCAAGAGCAACACTGCGCACTTGAAATGGCCCTCAGCTCCCACCTCCCACCCACCTGGGTCTCCAGGTCATCCAACGCAGGGCTCCCACTAGGCCCCATTACTGCCACGCCCTACAGCTTTTGCCCATAGATAGTTCCTGAATGAACGAACGAGTTCTGAGTCCTCCCTCTCCCCAAACTCCAATCTATGTACAGTAAAATCTTCATTTTAAAATACCAAGTTTGCTTCTAGTAGGGCACAGTGTGCACCCTAAAGACTGATAGCTTGAATTCTCCACACCCATCTTTATCTGCCACCTTGGGCAACTACCCTAGGTCGGATTAAGGGAGAAACTTCATGTATGAACAAAATGGGCACCCAAGTCTCGGATCAGAACCCATAAACCTGTCTCCTTTCATCAACCCAAAGGCTCACAAGGCATTAGCTCCCTTTTGGAAATGTAACAATACTTTCCTTCTAGCCATTCATATTCTAATCAGAAGACGTGGGGGTGGGGTAGAAGAAAAAGAGGCAAGTTCATTTTCCACATTAAGTACATGAGGGCGGGTACCTTGCTTTCATGATTATGACTAATGTGATTTGGCATATTTTTTTTCTCTTAAGAGTTTCTTTTAGCATACCATTGTTGGAAAATACAACTTTTCTATTTACTATTATGCAGGGCAGAACCTGGATATGCCAATTTCACGAGCTGATACATTGTAGGTAAAAATTAGAAACTGCATGTAACTAAGGAGTCTATTAACTGACTTCCTCCAAGTGAAGTAAGAACCAATGGCCAAGTTAAGCATTTGGATTCAATCTCAGATTGCGATTTCCTTGAAACCCAGTAAAATGATCTATCGCCTGACAGAACTGCAGGAGGACTCTGTGGGCCCTAAGAGCAACCGGAAAAGATGAAAACAAGCAGATGAGAATGCAATTAAAAGGCATCCCAACAGAGGATTTGGAATAAAAGAAGGCCAAGGGCCATAAATTATTGGTATTGTAATGTAAACCTATTTGCTTGCTCAGTTTTTAGTGCCAACGCACTTCCATTAAAAATTAATCACAGCTGACAAGTTTTTTATACCACTGATCTAAATGAATTAGTAATTCTAAAGAGGGTTCAGAAATGACTGCAGCTGGGCTTCATTAACAAACAGGAAGCTCCCAAGTAGACACACACAGCCTGTCCCTTTCCTGCTGTGTGTCCCAGCAGAGCAACTTGTCAGGATTAGTCACTGGGTAAGGCCACGGCCACCTGGGTCTGTCTGGTGACTCATGTCTATCATTGTCTTCAAATCAAACACAGCCCCGGGGGTAGGGGCGTGAGCCCTCGTGGTGACAGCCGGGTAGGTGTGCTTTTCTGGGTGCGTGCTCTGCTTCAGGGAAACTTTTTCAAAAGTAAGGAGCAAATGGAATAAGAGAAATTGGCTCTCCCAAGAAGAGTTCCTGGCAGGTTCCCTCAATGTTCTCTCCAAGAAGATAATGGAAAGGGGGGGGGGAGTACCACTTCTTGAATTTAGTGAAACCTTTCTTCCAAGGATCTCAAAGCACCCTTTCTGAGGGATGAATCTGTTTTTCAGTGAATATGTCTTCAGCTACTGAGTAATCCACCTTGTAGATACTCTTTTAGTAGCGATATTTTTAAGTTCGACTCGGATCATTCAGCGCATATTTAGTGCTGCAGAGCTTACCTTGTAAGGTATTAAATATGGCAAAGAGATACATAAAGGTGACATTCACTGGTCCCCAGGCAAAGAAAGCAAAGCCCCAGGTAATTCCCAGTAAAAATGTGAGGCCAGCAACGCTCCTGAGGTCTTGAATACTGGTTTTTCGCTGGGCTCCCAGTTGCTTCTTCTTTTTAATTCGACAGAGCTGAACCAGGACCACGATGAACATGCTGACGTTCAGCAAAAATATCACACAGAAATATCCCACAACCGTAATATAGAATACAGCATTGCTGTTGATCCAACAACTGGAATGGAGGTGGGGGAGCAGAGAAAAAATTATACAATGATCTATAATGTTTTACTGAACATTTCCTACAAGTACAAAAGTGGGGGGTAAGATAAAACCTCCGTTCCCCACAACCATTTATAGTTCTCGGAGATGAAAACTTGGGAGTTTATTTGGAAACACTTGGTGATTAAAAGTATTCAAAAACATTCAGGATTTTACACTCTTTAAATCCTAGTAACTCTATTCCATGAGTCTTTACTAATATAATGTAACTGGTATTTCATTTTTATCAGAGGCTTAAAGAAGTACAGTATTTTCAAAATACTTCCTCCTAATTTGTTGTGTATACTTCAGTGGTAGAGGGCATTTTCATTAGGCCGTCTCGTTAGATATTTAACTGCAAAGGCTGTAACTGTTGGTGGGCTTGACTGGGATGACAGCCAGAGTCAGTGTGCTGACTAGATCCTCCACCTTCCTGGGGGGAGCGGTCTCCCGGGTCACTTAACATTCCCCCGGGGCGCTTTCTTTACTCACAAGTCATCAGGCGAGCCATTGGGGAATTTCCCATAGGATCCAAGTCCATAATTATCTGGGGATATAATCAGGACGATGACCACAACCACAGCTGGTACCCCTGGGAGATGGGAAACAGTGGTCACGCATAGTTCTGATAACCGGTTGGTGAGAAGAATAGATATCGTGTTCTGTCGCCTTCTGGTGGCTGATCTCGTCACCAAACAAGGTTTATTTCCTCCGTGGCCCATGGCTGGCCCTCTCCCAGCCTCCCTTGCAGCCAAGTATGTGTGGCCACTTGACTAGGTCTTAGCCAATGGGATATGGGCAGAAGTGCAGTGAAAGTGCTCCTCTCAGCTTCAGATGGCTTTTGGCAGTGATGGAGTCCTTTGCACCCCTCCACCCCATCACCTCTCACCCCTCCCCTTGCTGACTTCTCAAACTACACAGAGACCAATGTGACAGCCAATCCCAAGACTCTCGTAAATGAAAGACAATTCCTTCTCACAGACAGGTTGAGGGACCTGGTGTTTCATTTAACTCCTTTATATATGTACCTTCTGGAGATCCTGGCTTATGATGATTTCCTAAGTGAGACAACTTCTTAAAAATAAATTATTATAGTGTGGAGCTTGTCCTTGTCAAGGGAATCTCCCCTTTCAGCCTTTTACAAGGAAGACAGAATCCAGACCAGTGTCAGAAGCAGTCACTTCTCTTTCCGGGAAGAGGAAAAGGGAAGGTGTTTTCTGTTGCTCTTCACGAGGACATGCAGGGCGACAGGGTGGGGAAGGATCTGTCACCCTGTTGAATAGGGACTAGCCGAAGGAATGCCTCAAGAAGAGGGAGAGTCTGAGAGAAACGCGGCCGCAGTACTGTGGAAGGGATGTGAGCACGAGACACCCCCTAGCCAAGTTCTGTTCTCAAGCCATGTGAATCGGGGTCAATCACATCATCCCTTGGAGCCAGTTTTTTCACCTGGCATTAGCAATAACTGCCTTGCTAACCTTACTAGCTTGCTTTTCATGGGGTTATTTGTGTGAAAAATAGGACACTATACAGAACATTATACATAATGTTATACATATACTATTTGTAGATTATATAAAAGACTCTTTAACAGAAGAGGGGTCAGCTTATTATTTTTTGCCCGAGAGAGCAAAACCCAGACCACTGGGTAAATGCCACCAGGGAACGAATTGAGCTTACTGGAAAAACAGAACTAGAGAGCTTTAGAAAATGGTTATTAACTGTCTTGTAAGGTAATGAGCTCCCTAACAATGGAAGTGTTCGAGAAGAGGTTAGATTATCTTTAGGCAAAAATAAGTCAAGTTGATGAGGTGGGGAATTGCATGAGGAAACCTTCTAGATCTCTGGGGGAGGCAGGGGTCCAACTTTGTAAGCCGCCACCAGCAGTGGCGTGATCTGAAGTGTGATGATAACGGTATATTAGATTTTATCTGTATATCCTCTCACTCTGCCCTTCTGAGCATGTGTGTGGCATCTTGCAGGTAGAGAACAAAGTCGGGCTAATGGGAGCTCCAGGACTGAGAGTTGTACCTCATTATCACCAAGCTAACTTATTCCTTTATCATGCATCTTCTGTGTCTGTGTGCCAGTCCCAGTTCTAACTGCTACAGATACAAAGAAGATTGATGGCCCTGGTCTCAAAGAGTTTTATGTTCATAACCAATCCAAGGGAAATAGACAGGTATTCTAAAAGGAAACTTGACAAGGTTGCTCTTTGGTGGCAACATATAAGGAAAATAACCTGTCAAGTGTAAATTGCTTCATCATTGTATCGATCTGATTAAAAAAATCAAACCACTGAAGAAAATGCAGAGAAAGCCTAGACAAATGTGCAAGTAAGATTATACGTACCCCAACCAACAATGCAGAATTTAAGGATGTATTTTCGAATATATGTATTAAACACTTTGACAAGGGCCAGGTACATATGGAATGCTTCCAGGCCCATCCATGTGAATGAGACCAAGAGAAAATAATGGAGAAATACAGCCACTGAGATACAGAGGCCTCGCGTGTCATATAAAGCAATCCATGAGTCCAAGAGAAACACCAGGTTCAGAAGGAGCAGAGCTGCGCACAGCTGGATGAGGATTTTGGAAGGATAATCCCTCCGGATCTTTCTAAAAGGAAAGGACAAGAAAAGAATCAGCATCACATTCTGGCAGTCCTTATATGAGCATATCTGCCAGGATGTCCCTGTGTTCTAAGCAATTTATTTTTATTTTTTGGCAAATGTCTAGTACATAAATTTCCTCTCTGAGTGTCTATGGGCACTAAAACCAACAACAAAGGAAAAATCTACACAGAATTATCCATGATAAACATATGGAGATTTCTGTGGAATCTTTTATGCTGACTGTTGACCCATCCTTTTAAATAGTGTGTAGTGGAATCTACTAAGCACCCATCCTATTGCTGCCAAAATATTTCTAGAAACATTGCTGCTGCTTCTCATACAATGGGCTGCCATATCTTCAAAACATTGCCAGATTCCCCTATTATCTTATGTTACTAGTTAAATGAGATCATAGAAAGATGAGTTTAAACTATAGCTAAATGTAATAAGCATAGGAAAATACAGCTCACTGATGACATGTACATGTTTATGTGTGTGAAATTAGGTCTGGTGAAATCATTCTGAGTAATGGTTGGCTTTATGGTAATTCAGTCTCATTAATAATAATTCCAAAGGTCCATTAGGAGATCTGTAGTCACAGCTGGACCCTAAGTTTGGCACTGAATATAAATTTGTACATTTCCTGATCAGTGTCTAAAATCTAAATCCCAGAACTTACATATTGTTTCATCTAGTTAATGCAATAAAAGTACCTGTTTCCTTCATGATCAACAGAATTTATTGGAACCCTCCCCCCAAAATGTGACCAAAAGAACCCTTCTGGTAAACTAAGGAGATGCTGTTATTTGGGACATTATTCTTGCTTTGACCCACAAAGCCACACTCATGAAGTATCTGGTTTTTTTTCAGTGAGGCCTTATACCCTTTGTTCTTCATCCCCACAATCATTAATGTGTTTAATCTTTCATGTGTGTGCAGCCTAACTTAGAAAATTATTACATTAAAATAGCTCTTATGCTATACAAGGAGCTATGGTTCATCTCAGATTGTTAGCTCTTGGGTTTCGGGTCTGTATCCATCTCACATTTCACACTTAATGTTGACTAGGTACCAGGCATCATTCTGGGGCCCAAAGACAATTAAAACACAACTGTGCCTTCAGTGAGTTTACAGACTAGTAGAAGGAAGCAAGCATGTAATCAAAATGTCCCACACAGTTTTACATATAGGTAACTACACAATAAGGTAGGCTGAAGGCTGTACTTAATTAATTTTGGCAATGGAAATGAGCACCGTGCCCTATAATCCAAGTTTCCAGGTGTGATACTCACTCAAAGGCTATGTAGGTTACCAGAGTAACTGACAGAAAAATTGAGGAAAACCCACAACCGATGTATGTAATAAACGTCAGAGCCATCATCTGAGCAGGTGGTGAGGGTGTTCGAGATAGGTCCTAGGAAACAAAACACTGCTTTTAAGACAACGTATCTTTAAGTAAATAAAAGAGTGATGGGTTATACATTTATTAAGTGTCCTAAATGCCCATCCATAGTCTATTTTACAAACCTACAAGGAAGGCACAATTTTTATCATCAGGTCAGGATAATGTAACTGAGGCCTAAGAGGTCAGTTACAGGTCCAAGGTCACACAAGTAGGAAGTAGAGTTGCCAGGTCCAAATTCAGGTCTGGCTGACTCCAAAACCCGTGTCATACCCGATCGCTGTTTACGTCCCCTTAAAGGAGCTAGGAGCCTAAAGACTTGAATTTGGCTCCTGGCTTTTATTTCTTAGTCCTATGACTATGGACAATTACCTAAGAAATAAGTTTTAATTCTGACTACATTTAAATGACAATATCAACACCTCATTCCACCTATCTTGGAGGACTGTTGAGGAGCTTAAATTAGATGATTTATGGTCAAATCATTTAATAAAAATTTTAAAGTACATTGGAAACTAAACAATATTTGTACCCATTTTAATCTGAATTCCGTAATTCTCCTAGCTTTTTGAAAGAGGAAATTTGAAAGGAAAATAGACTTCCACGTTCAAGTATTTTCCTTTAAATGCATTTGCTTATTAGAAGGATAATTTTACTGGTCTATAACTTTGCTGCAATATCGTATCTTCTGGTGTATCGACATCATCCATCAGATTAGACCTCATGGTTAATGCCCAACTATCCCTTAAACCCGAATCTGAGACCACATAGTGTGGGATATTACCAGAAGGACACCGAAGCTTGTAAGGTGGCTGCAGGTACAGATGGTTTCATTCAGCCTACTGTCTTTGACAGAGCAGCCGTTGGATGACCAGCCTCCTTTGCCACCTGTTGGCATTAGCAGAGATCTGTCCCATCAGCAAAGCTACAGCACCAATGACTACCCCTTCCTCCCCGCTCCACCTCCTGTCCACTCAACTTTGAAAAAGGTATGACTAGTACCTACCATTTCTGCCCAGATCCCAAAACACACATCTCACTGTTAAGTCATCCTACAAGAGGAATAATAACAAGTAATTTATTGAACTGAAAAAAATAAAAAAACAAAAAAAAAAAAACCCAGAAAAGCAATTTTGAAAAAAGTCTATGAAGTTTTAACTTTCAGAGTCCCATTCTTGAGTGTTGGTGAGTTCTTATTTTATACTGATTCCTAGAAGCAAGTGAGTCTTCTACAGGCCACCAATTCTTAGACCCAGCAACTGTGCATCAAGAATCACCTTGGAGCCTATTAAAACTACACATTCTGATTCAGTGGATCTAGGGCAGGGCCTGAAAGTCTGCATTTCTAGCAAGCTACCAAGTGACACTGAAGCTGTGGGTCTGCAGATCACACAGGGGTTTTAGGTGACAGATGATGTTCTATGTGAACTGAACTAAGGAAATACTTTCTCTCTGGAAGTAAGAGTCAGACCTGCAGCCACAGATATAGATGCCCTGAAATTCAGCAACTGAGAAAAGCTTGCTTTTGCACTGCTCCTTCTTGGAAGTTAGATGGTCAATTATTAAACCAGCTAATAATAACCACATGATTCTAGTCATAGATGTTGTGCTAACCAAGTTCAAGATTCTGCTGGATTTGCCTTTTTCAGGCCAAATCTTAGAAGCATAGCTTGCACAAGGTGTTTCTAGTCAATAAGTTGAGCAGACTGGCCTCTCCCACCTGGCTTGGGCCGATGTGCCTTAACGTAATCGTCACGTTCCTTGTCAAGTTCTTGATGGTCAGGTTCGCGACACTTGATGATATGACATAGCTGATCAGAGAGAGGTTCTCCAGGGCAGGGTCCTAGCATACCCAAGAATCAATTAGATGGCAAGGGGAGATAAAATATTATCAGAGAGTCTTAGAGCTAGAAGGGCTATTTAGTATACATGGTACATTTTACAACCTAGGCCAGAGATTAAGAGTCAGGGAGTAAAGTGACTTCCCCAAGTACCACAATTAGAAGCAGAGTTTGTTCCACTATACAGTGCTGTAAATACCGAGTTAAATTTTACATGTTGACACCACGGAACCCCCCCGAATCTTAAAGGTAACGAAACATTAAGCCATGTCAGCTCTGTGTCCTTGAGCAAGTTACTTAACCTGTCTGTGTCTCCATGTCCTCATCTGTAAAATGGGGACTTAATAGTTTAATATTGTGGTTCCTCTCTCACATGGTCGCTGAAAGGATTAGAGTTAACACTTGTAAGTGCTTAGGATAGGGCTCCTGCAGTTGGTGAAAGCTATGTGTCAGGGAGTGTGATTTACCAACATTATTAGGTCCTGCTTAAAAATAATCTGTAGCTCTTTAGCGATTCATTTCACTTACAGTGGACTTAACAATAACTGAGGATTAAAGGAAACAAAATTCTCCTACTCCCAAATAAAACATACACCAAAGACAGGTAGCAGCAGCTTTACCTGAAACAGGGCAGGTGTTTCAAAAAAATTGAACTGCACCCTGGAAGCTAGCTCCGCATCGCCAGCTGGTAAGTTACTCATCAGAAATGAAGGTAGAGTAATAATGCCAATACTATTCTCAGGAGCCTGAGTTTCCAAAGTGACCTGAAATCAAGTAAGAGATAATACAAATGTCTGGGGCTAGTATAATGAGGAGATAAAAGAAACAACTAATTAGGTTGGAGGATCCTACAAAGGCATTTTTCTGTGGTGTCTCTAGGTAAAACCAGCTCTTCTTTGGTTTCTCTGATTACTGTGAGATTAAAGGAAGGATGTGCTATAGGGAGCAGAGGCCCGCAAGCAGGAAAGGAAACATCATAAAGATATAAAGAAATAGTCAGAAGATGCAGTATAATATGTCAGTTATAGCTCAGTGAAGTTGGTAGAAAAAAAAAGTGCAGGATAATTGCAGACCCCAGCAACAGATACATCAGCCTGGCGACCTTTTAGGGTGAAGTCTGCATAGAACCACATGTATGAAACTTCCCACCATTACCATTCTTTTGTATGGAAACACTTCTGACTCACCAGACCAAGAAAATAATCTAGCAAATTGGGACAGTCTACTTTCAAATAGTGGGGGGAGCCTGTATTGAAATGGGGTGATAAGTAGCTAATGTCCCTACCTGTTCTCTCCTAGGACCCTCCACTAGACACTCCTCCCACCCACCCCCCACCTCCCTCAAACACCCTGTCCCACAACTTCCATTATCCAGCTGCTAAATGGTTAATGCTGGACACTATGAGAACTTCTGAGATCCTCCCCCAGCAAAGACTAATGTCCTGTTGTGATTTTGTGGTGCCTCATTGTTCTAAATGTAAAATATTTTGATATTTAACATTAAATATATTTAATACATTAAATCAAGTCAGATTCAAAAGGCTATACATACTGTATGATTCCCTTCACAGGGCTTTCTAGAAACACTGAAACTATAGGGAACTGAGACAGATCAGTAGCAGCCAGGGACTAGGGGGAGTAATTGCCTCAATCAGGAAGTACATAGGGACTACAGTCATATGTAAGAAAAGATTTTTTTCCACAATAAATTGTGATGTACCTTAAGATTTTCAGGGTCTTGAGCAGCAAAGGTAGTTGTGTTGAAATTACTAGCATTCACTCTGATCACAGCCAAAGCCAAAGAAGGGGAGGTTAGACTTATGGTCTTGTTTGGAAATTTCAGCTGCAAGCCAATGTCATCCACTACTTTCAGCAATCTGTAAAGAGAGGTGGCAGTTCAGACCCCACATTTTGTTTTCCCCAGTCTGAGCAGAAGATAGAGTATCACTTCAGAAGACATTTTAAACCTCGGATGTGGGAGAAAAATACTTGGCCACGAAGAATCATGTAAGAAGCATTGTTATTAGCAATCCCCTCTCACAACCACATCGGTTTGCTTCCTCATACCTTTGGGCCAGAGGGGCCAGCAAGGCAGGCGGTGAATGAAGGAGTCTGCTGACTTGGTTTATCATTTGTTCTGCGAGGTTAGGCTCCAAGCAGCCCAAGGACAGAACCTTCTCCATCTGGGACACTTCGTCCTCAAGATCAGAAACACTGATGCTGGTGATATCCACAGTTTCTGTAACAGAGCGCCGAATCACTTTATGAACACACAACAGAAAAATCACTAACAAAGAAGCACAGGTGAATGCTGTGACCCAGCCAAACTACTCCTGGCTATCTGTCCCATCGAAATGAAAACATGTCTCCAGAAGACTTGTTCAGGAATATTTATAGTGGCTTTTGTCAAAACAGTCCCCAAACTGGAAACAACCCAAATGTCCACACGATGGACTCAGTCAGTCCATACAATGGACTATTACTCAGTAATAAGAAGGAACAACCTACTGATACATGCAACAGCATGGATGGCTCTCCAGTTCTCTAATATATAATGGTAGATGCAGAAGTCAGATTCAGAAGGCTATATACACTGTATGATTCCCTTCACAGGGCATTCTAGAAACACTGAAACTATAGGGAACTGAAACAGATCAGTAGCAGCCAGGGACTAGGGGGAGTGGGTGGGAGTTGACTACAAAGTGATACGAGGGAATTTGGAGGTAGTGTAAATATTACATATTGTGATGATAGTCACGTTAACTGAGTGTCTACCCAACCTCACAGAACTATACAAATTTCATTCATCCATAGAACTAGATGAATTTTACTGCATGTAATTATACTTCAAGAAACCTAACAAAAAATATAAAAGCATATCAGTATTTATTTAGTCTATATTCATATAAGCACAGATATATTTATTATATCATACATACAGGATTTTATGGGGTATGAGAAGCTCTCTTTGTGGAGAAGAAAATATTATGAAATTAATAGCTGGACTGCCAGTTGTGAGCCTGATTTTTAATAGTTGGGTCACAATGATTACAAACCTACCTAACCACTAAAAAGTCTCCATTCCACCACCTAACATCCTAGTCCTTATTTTGCATATTCCCTTCGAATCTTTATCCACGTGTTTTGATACACTATTAGTACCATGTTGTCCAAACTGTTTATTGTGCTATTTTCACTTAACTCAAGAGGTGAAGAATGCCCACAGGTTTCTGTCTAGTGGTTCCCATGTACACCAGGTTGAGGAAGCACGTGCTAGTTCATTATTCCTCTCTGGGGGAACTGTGAGGCTATACCTCCTTTTTAGCGGCATTTTTATGCATATGTCACTTTGCTTCTCCTGCCTGAAACAAGTCCTGGGGCACAGGAAGCCACCTTGCTGGCCCTTCTGTGCAGCCTATTAGGTTGACCCAAAGGGTCACGGGGAATAGCTGTGGACGGAAGACTTTTACACGTAGGCTAAGGAGCTCAGTTTACTTTATACTTCATCAATCATTGAGCCTTCTCTTGTCTAGAGCCTCATTGATTTCATAATTTGACCTTATATGTCCATCTTTATTTCAAAAATTATTTGAGAGAGCAGTACAAATCTTAAGAAATATTGAGTCACTTGACAGACGCACACCTGAGTTCCTATCTCGTGTCATCAAGAACAAGAACTCGGCTTTGCCACTCTCTCTCTAAATTCTAGCAGACCAGTTTCTCCTCACTGAATTGAAACTCCAGAGAGTATCCAGAATTCTCTCTGCTTCTTTCCCTTTCCCATTAACCTTTAGCCCCTAGGTCTACTTTGTGTCCAGGGAACCCTTTGCATTTTCTCTCAACCTAGTGTGGTTAATGTGGATCTTTTCATCTTTAAGTATGGCAGGTGGAGGCAGCAGGAGCTAAGTGGCTTAACCCAGATGATGTGGCCCCTGAGGGCCCATGTAGACCCACACCAGGCCTGTTCATTGCTTCTCCCCTCTTCGTGGCTACCTTGGCTCCACTGCAGCTGTTACTCTGGGAATGACTGATTTTCAAGGACAGTCTAAATGGAATTATTGTGTTCAACAGTTCAAAGGTTTTCTCTTCGCAATGTTGAAATCAGTGACCCAACAACCTTTCAGAGGAGACAAAAACCTATAAAATGAAACATCTTGATAAAGTCTGCGTTTGCCTCAGTTGTTTCTCTACCCTCTTGGTTAAAAAGATCAAACTTAGCCATATCTATGTTCTGTGAGGGTTGAGGGACAGCTCTGGAAGTCAAGCACACACCGTGTAGGGGAAGGCAGAGTGGGGTCCTATTACAGGTATCTTGACTGGCAGGCTGGCAGCTGCACTTTAGGTAACCAGAATTTCAACAAATATAGGAGCACTTAGCTCCTCACATTTACCTGTCTTGTCAGCAGTTGTGCCGGTCTCGATGGCATTCACAGGGGCAGATGTGGGGGAAGAAGGAAGTGAGGACTGCACAGGTGGCAGGGTGTGGGAAAAACCGATTTGGGGCGTAGGAGAAAAGACTGTTCCGGATTGGGGGGGCATATCAATGGCAGGGCTGGGAGCTATGGATGCTGAAGGCGGGGGAGAAAAAAGATCAGTCCTTCCTGTCACAGAGGGCGGGGTCTGGGTTACAGGCAGATGATCCAGAGGATTAGCTAAAGAGAAGGCACTGGAGACCTGGGAAAGAATGGTGGTCTGAGGAGCAACTGGGATGGAATTACTGGAAGAAATCGGTGGGCCATGTGGGTGACCAGAAGAACAGATTACAGGGTCCTGCAGGTCACTAAAGGAAAGAACCAGAGAGGTGCACGTGAGACACGAATGAACGACAGGCAGGTTGCGACCTCCCCCAGCAGCTGTCAGACGCCACAGAGGTGATGTGGCTCCATCAAGGACCTGCCACTCCCAGCCTCTGCGCTCATACACCCTCTGTGCGCCTGCCACAGGCCCCTCGCCCCGCCCACTCCCCCCACCTCCTCCCCTGGGGAAGAGTTAGCCAGGAGGGATGCTCCTTTATGAACCCCAGTTCTGGTTCACAAGTTCACCTCTGCTCTGGGGCTCTGTGCCTTAGCCCCGCTTATCACTCAGTGGGAGGCTCTGTGTTTCTGGGGAAGGGGGCTGTGAAATGCCCCATAGCCCAAATGGCAGGTTCCCTGTTCTAGGAATCTTTCTTTTTCCTTAAGATTTTACAAAATTGAGTCCCAAAGAGGTGGAACTGCATGCTCAAAGTGCTCCAAACATACTGGAAAGTTTTCTAAAACCTGAATACCAACATATTTTCCTTTAATATTCAAATCTACATTGACAAAAACCGCCTCATCATTTCTGCAACTGATTTGACTTTGAAGCTGAAGTGTATCTATTTCAAACTGTCTGTCTGTAATAGAGTCACTAACTCTTGTGTCAACTCAGTGTTAATGTTGGATTCAAAAGGGTATGGCTGTAGATTTACCAGTAACAAGAAAATGTTCTTCAAATACATGAACCAAAATGTTCAATCTTAAAAAGAGAAGCGCAAATTAAAATAACAGATACCAGTTCTGATCTACCAGACTGGAAAAACTTAAAAATGTGACAACACTTTCATTTGGTGAGGCTAAGGGGAAGTCAGAGTGAGTATAATGCTCTTCAGGCGATTATAATGTGCAACCAAGATTGCGAACCACTAGTTTTAGGCAGCGGTCCAAATGGAAACTCGATACAATAGAAAACTGTATTTTCTCGAAAATTGAGAGCCCTTCTTCACTGTATAAATTTCAGATTTCCTTAGCCAGCATGGTAATTAAATGCCTTTTTTTTTTTTTTTTTTTGTAGGAAAAGGGTCAACACGCTCACTTGGTACATACCACTGCAATTTTTCTAACTCTTCTGGGGAGGAAGGGCAGGATATCTTGACAGGACAGCAGCACTGTTCTGGAGGAGACAAAACGAAAAGAAAGAAGAAAATTCAAGAATAAGGCAAGGTAAAAGCTTGGGTCCATCAAGTATTGCTGTTCTTACAATGACTGCATTTTAAAGAGCATGTGTAAAATAGGTGATAAAATTAAATGTATGCTTGTTACGTTGACAATTATGTATACAAAGTAGGTGCTCAAAATTATTGAGTGAATAATTTTGGTGGTTGTATGCATACCATATCAGTTGCTCTTAAGCAACTCCTAAGAGAAATTGAAAAGTATATCTCAGCAGCAATAGATCAAACACTCCAAATAGAATTCTACCTCTTGAGAGGGTTTGTTTTATCATGTTTTCAAATATATACTGAAACTTTATGAAGCAGGAAAAATCACCTTCTAGAGCACCCCCAAAACTGCTCAAGGACAAAAGTCATAATTGAAAGCTCTAACGTATATAAATTCTTTAATTATGTTTTCAATTTTAAAAAGAAGACATCAAAGTCATGTGAAAATGAACAAAGCAATGAAGATGGCGTCAACTTACCCATTGGCTGAATGTTTACTCTTTTCAAAGCAACCATTATAGCACATATGTTCGTGGTCTTATGCAGTTTTATTGTGAATGTGCAATTTAATGTGCTGCAAAGACAAATCCATATAATCACAATGTTACTAAATTGGAAACCTGCCTACATACTTGTCATTGCTTTTGCAAACTTAGAGTGAGGAAAGGGGTCACTGACAATGTTAACTTGAGATGTCATTCCAAGAAGCTTGTGAACACCCACCTGCCATGGCCTGAACTTTACCCAAAAGAGAAAGAGGTGATTTGGGGGACACTGATAGAGTTATACATCCACAGAGGCTGCAAACCAGAGACCCTTTAAGCATCCAGCTACTGGACCGTTTTGCCTGCCCACACAATGAACAGGCAGTGGGGCTTAGTTACAAAGACAGCATCTGGATATCTAGTCTCACCACCACCAGGTGGCTACTTGCTGGTGACTGCAGCATCTGAGTTTCTACCCTGGAAACACTTTCGCATATCAGCCTAGATGAACTTCAAGATTTCATGAATCTAAAAACTCTCTGGCAACTCAATCTAGATTATCAGGTAACTAGGAATTGAAGACATTGGGTTTTGTTTTTTCACTTTAGTGCTGATTTAGATGAAAAAATATTAACATTGCATATAATGAAAAGAGGCAAGTGAAATGAATATGTATGGTGGATGGGGATTCAATCTACAATTTCATGGAAGACTTGCCATTTTTCTGTCTCATTGAATGGTTTGATGAGTAGAACTGTCATTTTCTAGAACTTTATTCTCATGGGATGCCAGGGTTCATGTAGCAAGATTGCTGCCCTGCTTATGCCATGCAGCCAGGAGAGCCAACACACACAATTTAAAATGATAAAATGTCATCTCAAATAATTGTCAGGCAATTTTGATTTATCCCTGCATGCACTTTAAAATGTATGTCTTTTTTTCTTTGTTTCTAATCTTTCTTCTCCTTTTCCTCCCTTTCTTTTCCCAAACTCCATCATTATGTTCCTACTTATCTGGCCTTGACCTTCACCCTGACCGAACCACTGCGAGCCATATCCATTGGGACTGATGAGCCTTAGCCTCAAAGAACAGAGGCAAACAGCCCCACACCCCACTTCTGTGCTTCATAAAGAAGTGAGAACATGGATGTGACAGAGTAATGAGTGTTTGGAAAACATGTTTTACATACACACACACACACACATGCACACACACACACCCCTCCAAAATGACATATAAATACATTAATATGTATTTATTTTACAGGAATACTTTTGAATTTGCAACCTAAGACTCCTCGATATTTATTCCTTATGAGTAGAGAAATAATGATATTTATAAAAGTATTAAAATAACTGACCTTTGAGCCTCTGCTGTAGCACACACTATAAAATAAGTCTGAAACAAGAAATATATGTTACGTTGACAGTTGAAAATGTCAGATAAGACATCCCAGGACTAATCATAGCATTACAGAGTCTTAGGGGTCATCCATTTCACATTCCAGATTCCTTATGTATCATCAAAGTTCCTCAGGCCATACACGCTCTGCGTGATAGCTCCAACATCAGGGAACTCACTACCATTCAAGCTCATTCTCCTAGGCTCCTTATTTTAAGAAATTTTTGATTTTACATGAAGGAAAAGCAACCTCTTTGTAATGTCCACCCATTGCGCCTAGTGCTGATTTTTGGAGTAATGGAACTAGTCCATTCTCTCTTTTGCACTACAGATTTGGGGGGACTTGAATACCTATCTTCCCAGGAATGCAGTACTCTGTGCTTTCCCCCAAGTAATAACAATTATAATAAAAAGGTCAGGGTGTACTATGATTACCTCACTCAGGGCCTGCAGGGTTTTGTTGAGCTCTGATCGTCTGTTAATAAAATGTGAGAAATTGACAAGGAGAGGACCATTAGTTATGTTAAATTCAGAACCAGTTAGATTTTTAGCAATTAAATAAAGCATATGGTATTTATTGCTTGCAGTGTTCACACTGAAGAAACATAGGGTGTATATTTAGACTCCTATGTGGGGAAAATTAATTATTTATATGACAAGAGAAAACTAACCAGACAGAAGCTGTTCTATCAACAACAAGATATAAATCATGCTTCAACAATTTTGCTATTCATTTGGCCATTGCAACCTCCAGGCAGCCTCTTCTGGCAGAGAGCCAGAGGAAGAGTTAGCCCAAGGCCAAATTTCAGAGGGGAGTCATTCACCCTGGTAGCCCTGTACCTCTGATTTCTTCCTCATTGCCTCTCCAACTGACCCAACCATCCGGCCTTCCCCCTCACTACACCTCTCTAGGAATTCCCCTCATCCCTCTTCCCATCCCATTCCAACAATTTTATTTCTTCAGTATGGCAGAGCTTCACATGAAGTTAGGATGAAATAAATCTAGGTAAAGAATTCATTCTAAGGCAGTGGTTCTCAACCAGGGGAGACTCTGCCCCCCAGGGGACATCTGGCACTTTGGATTGTCACACTTAGAGGTGGGGTGCTACTGGCATCTAGTGGGTGGAGGTCTCGGCACTGTTATGCATCCCACAGTGCACGGATAGAACTACTGGGCCCAAAGTGTCAACACTGCTGACCTTGAGAAACCCTGGTCCCAGGAATGTGGCACCAGGGAAGGAATCGAGGGAAGAAGAGAAGGAGGGTGGCCATAGTAGGCAGCTAGCGTTTCCAACCACCTTCATCACTGCATAAATGTCCTGTGCGCAGAAGCCTTCTTTCTGGGGTTTTCCCTGGCTTCTCCACTCAGGCCTAACCGCTCCCCTGCTCTATATATTCAGATGCTTAGAGCATCCTTTGGTCTAGCGAACATGTCACCTTCACTGTAGGCATTGTATTGTACTGTTAGCACTTCTTTGCTTTTTGCATCTTTCCTACCAGGCTTGAGACTCTAGGTCTCAAGATTGACCTCATGCTGGAACCAACTGGGGAACATTCAGAAATACCAGTGCCTGTGTCCAGTCCCCAAATACTAATGTGGTTGTTGTGGAGTGTGAGTGGGCATCAGGCTTTTCAAATGTTCCCTAGGTGGTTTTATTATGCAGCCAGGCTGGAGAGCCTCTGCTCTAGAGCCAGTTTTCCATTTCATGTATGCCAGTGTATCCCCACGTGTGCCAAGGCCTGCCATAGTATAGGTTCTCAACAAATTCATGGTGGCATTAAATCAATTCATCTCTATTTCAAGTCTAGTAATTACTTACAAGTATGCTAAGTTGTGTTCTATTTATAAATTTGTGAATAAGAAAAAAATATTTCTTATCACTATTATTGCCCATCTAAAATTTAAAATCCTTCTAGGACATTGGTATCTTCTGGTTTTTATTTCAATACATACCCTGATGGTTAGAAAAACTAGATTTTCATCAGAAGGTCAAAAAACAGACATAAAGGACATGGACAACAGCCAGCGCTCCACCCCAACGCCCTTCAGTCCCAGTTCTCACTAGCTTAGCTTTTTTGCCACGGTAAACTCAGCGGAACCCTACGGGTGTTTGATATTCACCAGGTGGAATCGGATGTTCTTCTCTCCCTAGGCCTCACTGAATCATCACAAGCAGCCAAGTCAAAATGTTTAGCTTGAAAGGAGAGCGTTGTTTTTTTTTAACATAGGGAAGATTTTCCTCTCCAGTATCATCACAGATACTTTCTTGTGCTTTTGTATGTGGTTCAAAGGTTTATGAAAGCTTTGAGTGGTAGTAGGAAGGCTGAGAGTAGCTTGAGTTCATCGCTGATGCTGCTTTCACGCCAAGAGGGCAACGATGTGAAGCACCCTCTCCCAGCCACAGCCAGGGTAAGGCTGTCTTCTGCTCTCGTCTGCCCTGATGGCTGACGTTTCGCCCTACTGTCTAACTGGTGGCGTCAATATTTGCAACTACTTTCTCATTGTCTGAGATTGTCCTTGTAAGCTAAGAGCTCTTAATCTCCCTGACTTTTGGATCACTGATGCTTCATGAAAGCATGAACACATGGTATACACAGAAGCCCACCTTGAACTCTTCTTTCAACCCTGATGGCTACCAAATCATATTTAAATTCCAACGCCAATTGAAATGGAGCGATTAATTTCCTTGCTTCAGAGAGAACAGCCTCAAAGGATATTAGTTACTGACAAAAATAGCTCAACAAGTATCTTTCCATAGTCGATGTCTTAAGATTTAAGTCAAACAACAGATTACTCACTTCAGGTCACCGAGGGACTGGACTCCAGTTCTGCTGTCATTACCCATATTTTGACTCTGTTAAAAGCACAATGTCATTAAGAATACAGCAAATAATGTTTTGTTTTTTGACATTCTCTAACAGGAAATTGCTCTTCAGTTTTGTTGGCCACCCAAAGAACTACATCCCAAAGACTATGAATCCTAACTGCGTGAAATATTGTCCAACAAATGATAAAATCCATACGACTGAGCCAGTTTTTGATTTTTTGTTTTTCTTTGAAAAATATTCTGACCAACAAGTCTGATGTGCTCATTTCTGCCTTTTGTCATTCCAAGTGTTCCTCCAAAATAACTATTGAAGTTTTCTCCACACAAGGTCCCAGATTTCAGTAACAGACTCTAATGTAAAAAGGTGAGCTTGCAGCAGCCATCACTGCATTGCTGCCACCCAGCTCACTGTCTGGGACATAGAAGGTGCTCAGGACATAGTCACTGAATGAGCAAACCACGTTTACCTGGATCCTCTGGGCTAATCTAGCTTATGGCAAGGCTCATATTACTATATCCAGACCCCAGGTCCCCTACGGGACTACGGGAGGAACAGGATCAGATTCAGAGGCTGTTCTTATATTCACGTATTTCTTGTTGCGTGGAGCTTCTAATTTAATTTTAAATCTTAGCTGGTAATAGAATTGTATCGTATTATTCTTATTCAGCAGCAAACCTAGTGAAAACTAACATAATTATTAATAGAATACCACAGTTATTATGATGTCAAGCCCTCCTGGCATAGCCAGGGATTCAACAACACATAGTCTATTTAAATTTGGTCATAAAGTTAAATAAGCCAAATATCACAAATAATCTGAAACTTAAAGTTTTAAATACATGCAAATTCACTTTTTAAGACTGCACTAAGAAAACTCTTTAAAACATACCTGAGTAACATTGCTTTCCTCGTCATACTGAAACATTATCTCACCTCTAAAAAATGCTGAAAATAAATTTTGAAAAACAAATTAGAGACTTGTGTCCTTACAGGTTGAGGATTACTAAAACACAGAAAAAGAATATCAAATTACTTTATAAAAAATTACTTTCTTCAAATTCTTTGTTTCTAGTCACATTTACTCAATGAATATCAATATAATTTTCAGGAAATATGAACTACGTATTTTACCTGGGAATTCAGAAAGAAAAATTGCCGCTTTGTCAAGATATTTTATCTCTACATGCTTCATGCTTCTTATAAGAGTCTGGTTTGCCTTTAGGATGCTAACTAGTAAACAAATCTTTTTAAGTTGCTAGAGTTGTATTTAAACAATCAGGGAGGGAAGGGAAAGGTGTTTCTTGAAGGTTTAACAGCCTTATGGAGGTCCACTTGTTCCTTGATGGGTTATTTCTATTTTTCTTTAAAAATACAGCTACCAACAAATGCATCTGTTTCCTAAGAATAAAGTTGAGATTTGGGTTTGAAATTTGAACAGTGAGCATGCAGGGGTAACCCTTCATTTGAACAGCTCACTGTAGCTTTCATTCCAGAAATATCAGAAAACCTTTCCTCAAAATGCTTATTTTTTTTTTATTCTTATTTATGTCTTTTACATTTTGCATTCCCCTTGGGCAGCCCACCACCAATTCACCCGTGATCCATCTCCACGGTCCCCTGTATTCTCCTCTCCTCCATCCTGTGCCCTTATCCTCCCCTCCCCCCTCCCCCACCGCTGAGTGTCTCTCTCCCACCCCGCCTCCCTATAGTCCTGTTATAAGTGAAACCATTCGATATTTTTCTCTTTCTTTCTGGCTTATTTCACTGAGTATGATTCCCTCTAATTCCATCCATGTCGCTGCAAATTGCATGTGTTTATCTTCTTTCCATGCTGAATAGTA